>ML255087.1:0-22742 GCA_005239495.1 Nicotiana undulata
TTCCAGCCATGCCCCATGACCCCTTGGACGCGCCCCGTGGCGTCCCAGCAAGCCTCCCAACGCGGAGCGCCACGGACGGCCCCGTGGTCTTGGTCGCACCAAGTGACAAGCCCGCATGTGCCTCTGTCGCCCCACCAAGTTCCCTCGCTAGCGCCCAGCCGCAAGCAGCTGCCAACAGCGCCGCGCGCAGACAATGCCGCGCGCGCAGATCGTGATGCCTGAGACAAAGTTCCTGCCAACGGACCTGTTTCTACCTTTGTAGAAAACTAAGTCCTTTTCTTTGTAAATATAGACTAGCTTTATTCCATGTACTTTCATTATGTTTCTCTAGCGTAGTTTAGTNCGACACCGCGTTGCCTTCTTTTGTAATAACTTTTATTATTGCAATCAAGCTTTTATTCAAATCTCATTTCTGTTCTCTCAAATTGTTGGCATTGGTTTTCCCGCACAGCATTGACAATCTCGTCTAGCGTGTGGCGAGGACCTCATTTGACGGACAGCATCCACCCTGACATCAGTTGCTTAGCCTTACGTCACCCTTCCGAAGAATCTCAGGAAGGCGCCGCATAACAGTAATTGTGCTACGTAGGGAGAGAAGTATATGAAGCGGTTTGACGAACTGAAGAAGGAAATGAAGGAGAAGATGATGATAATGATTAATGAGGGATCAGAAGAATTAGATAAGTTGGAGCTGATTGATAATTTACAAAGGCTCGGAGTGAGTTATCACTTCAAGGAAGAGATCATGCAAATTTTGAGGAGCATACACCCAAATGCATCCACAGGACATTCATTATATGCCACAGCTTTGAAATTTAGACTTTTGAGACAACATGGTTTTCATATCTCTCAAGGTACAAACTAATTTCCTTCGTCTTTCATGTTTAGGGTCAGAGCGAGGCTTAATGTTACAGGGTCGAACCCAGTAATTTTGGTCTAAATTTTATATTTATTTAAGAGATTTATTGAATATGTATAAATTTTTAATTTAGAATTCAGTAACTTAAAGACTAGATCCGGAACTATAAACTTCATGGATTTGATGAACTCTATTCTTGTCAACTTTTATATTTAATTTGGTGATTTAACACATAAAACTTACGACCAATTACCATTACTACAATATAATTTCATTACACTTTGGAGAACCACATCCAAAATTAAGAAAATATTAATAAGGCTCCGTTTGTTTTCACTTAACGAACGAAGGAATAAATCTTAATCATTCATGTGTCGGCCCCATATAGTATATTTACCTGTTTTAATTTGTAACCATTTAATTGCTCATAATAGGTCTAGATCATTTAGATCTGGTATATAATATTAAGATTATTAAGATGTTACTCCCTTCGGTTCATAATAAGTGACCAATTTGTATTAAGAAAAGACTAAATTCTATACAAAAATACCTATTAGGACTAAACTACCCCTAATTAACTATTTAACGTGAGGAGTAAGAAAATATTTTAAGGATATGTACATAAGAGTTATTTTGTAAACACAAATTGAATTCTTTTTTAATTATATACATGAACACTTATTTTGAACCAAAATGAAAAAATATTACTTAAAAGATTCTATGAATGTGACTCTTTTCCACCGGCCTGCGGCACACAACCATACTGTCAATTATGATCGATCAATCACCTCTGCTGTCATTCTTTACCTTACAATCACCATTGCTAACGACCTTCGCTAGTCATAGATCACCACCAACCATCCCCACCGCACAACTACTGCCACCACCAGCCACGACCCACAGCCACCACCATCGCCAAACCACGTCCACCGTCAGCTACCACCACCTTCTAACCACCTTTACCGTCATCTCCCACTACCAACCACTTCAAACAGCCTCTCGCTGCCACATACCAACAATAATCACCTCCATATGGTAATCAGCACCTCCACCAACCACAACAACCAATAGCCAGCACCATACAATTGTCACCATCGACGACCACCAGTAGTTACCACAAATAGCTTATTAGATCTTCCTCAAACAATTAATTTTTCAACACCGTGTAGATTAAGCTTTTCTATAATATTAATTAATAGGAGTATTGTTTTCAATTTTCTATGTTTATTAGTGTTCAAATAAATGCTAAAATTCTTAATTATTTGCTGTTTAGATTTAAATACGTCTTAATAATCAAACATGTTTTAGTTTCAAACATCTTAATTAATAAAAGCAAATGAGGCCTAGATTATTAGTTTTCTTTGATCTGGATTTATATTGAAGTTGTTTTATAAATGTTGTTTCGTTGTTAGTACAGAGTTACATAGTTAAATGGGGGTATTTATTTGCTAGCAGGTTGCCATATATAATGGAAAAGAATATAGAAATCAATTATTTTTGGATTTGACGAATATTTCTTCTCGTGTTTTAGATAAATTCAACGATTTCAAGGTAACCTCAAGCGCAGTCTATGTGGAGATACAAAAGGACTGTTACAATTATATGAAGCTTCATTTCTCTCTACCGAAACTGAAAGCACTTTGGAGTCGGCCAATAGTTTCACAACGTCACATCTAAAGAATTATCTAAAAAGTCAAAATGGCGAAGACAATGATCTGACAGTTGCATGCCCTGGAACTTCCTTTGCATTGGATGATGTTGAGAGTTGAGACAAGTTGGTATCTTAACATTTATGAAAGAATGCCAAATGCTAATTATCTTCTGCTCGAGCTTGCCAAGTTGGACTTTAATATTGTTCAAGCAACACATTAAAAAATATCTCAAGGTGAGATAATAGAGCTTTAACTTTTACACGCTGCTGTTAGATCATTTAAAAGATAATTATTGGTAACTGCTCATAATAATATAAGTGATACGATAAGTAACCTGAAAAATAAAATAAAAAAATCTTCCTCGATGATTAATTTAGGATGTTCTCAAACCAACTGGTCCCCAGAGTCTTCACAATCATCTTTGATAGAGTAAGAGACCATTTCAAAGTTGAAACCGATCGATCAAAGAAGGCAAGAACACGAGGTACCACTTATATATATTTATATGTTATGTGAGATGGATATAATATTATTTTAACTTCAGAAGAAAATTGTAAATACGTTATGTGAGATGGATACAATAATATTTTAACTTCAGTAGAGTTGAAAAACGATTTAGATGGAGCATACAAATGAGACAAGAATTTTTTAGTGTAGATTATTTTAGTATAAAAAAATTACGAATAGGCATTAAGTAACGGAAGAGGCAAGAATTTTGTAGTATAGGTTAATCATACTAAACTGATTTGGCATTTAATACTATCTTTTTTCTTATTGAAATCCATTTGGGTTATGGATCAAATCACATGAAGGGAGAAATGGATCTAAAGTGGGTATGGTTCATTTGAGCAATGTGGCATTTCTTTTTGGATTTTTCCCAAATTAAATTTGATGTCATGTCAACAATGACAAAGTTTAGTTACTTTCAGTGACAAAAAATAGTAAAGTAATTTTAGTGCAATTGAAAAATAGTTGAACAACATTCAGTGAAATTAACCCGATAATTATAGGTGACTGCTCATTATAATATAAGTGATACTATAAGTAACTTGAAAAAATAAAATAAAAAAAATTCCTTTTACAAGAGGTTAAGTTATATTGATAGTGTAAAAGTTTTATTATACTGATAAAGAGATTTTTAACTTGTTGCTATCAAATTGAAAAAGACTTTTGGATAATTTCTCATGGTGCATTGAATTTTATGTAAATTAAAGGTGGTGGAAGAGTACATGCCTTGCACAGAAGTTGTCATTTTCAAGGGATAGAATTGTTGAAGCTTTTGTTTGGACAGTGGGGACAATGTTTGAACCTCAATACAGTTATTGCCGAAGAATGCTTACAAGGCTCAATGCTATTGCTGTAGTCATAGATGACATTTTTATGATGTCTATGGCACTCTTGATGAGTTGGAACTCTACACTCATGCTGTTGAAAGGTAAGTTATAACTTCAAGGAATCTCTATTTTTTTTGCAGGTAGAATTGTCATTGTGTTTTCTTAGTCATTTACATCCGCTCTATTATAATACAACTAACAATAGTAGACTAATTTTTTCTGCGACGGAGCTAGAAATTTAAGTCATTGAACACAAAGTATTACCACACTACTCTTTGTGATGATGAACGCGCACACCCTTAGTATAAAAGTACAACCTTATAATTTTAGATTGTCAGTCTCAACCCCCTCCCTGGGCAACGGACTACTTTTTAGAGCGGGCTATTTCTAGGGCGAGGAATATATTACTATTTAACTACTTCATCTGGTAAGGAGCCAGCGTACTGATTGAGCTAGCTAGAAGCAGGAACTCCTATTTATGCAAGTAAGGCCAGCTGTAAGCAAAGAAAACAAGAGATTCGTGGTTGTACTGATATAATAATTAATAAATGATGAGTATATTATCTTTAAATTTTCAAGAAATGATTATTTGGCTTTTCTGCTTTGAATTCATCACACATATATGTTCAATTTGAGAAAATAAATTTACTTAATAAGATATGTACTTCCCCTTTTATTACTGATGTATATCGCCGTTCACATCATCAAACTAATTATAATTGTCAAGTGAATATGTCTTCTAACGATAATAATTTTCCAGAATGGAGCTAAAAGAGATTGACCATCTTCCAGACTATATGAAAGTATGTTACCTTGTACTCTTCAACACTATCAATGAAATAGCGTGTGAAGTTCTCAAAGAGCAAGGGATCAACGTCATACCCTACCTTCAAAAATCAGTAATTATCCTTAATTAGACTTTGAATTTCTAATTTATTCATTCTTCTGTTCTCTTCCTCCGCATCACCATTATTAATCTGTTTATTTGGAACAACGTTATTAGTGGGCAGATTATTGCAAAGCTTACTTTCAAGAAGCAAAGTGGCACTTCAATGGATATAATCCAACTCTGAATGAATACATGGATATTGCATGGATATTTCAATTGGAGCTCATATGTATTTAATCCATGCATTCATGTTTGTCACCAACCCAATTACGAAAGAGGCATTGGAATCCTTAAGCAAATATCCAGACATAATTCGTCTTGCCGATGATAATTATTCGTCTTGCCGATGATTTAGGGACATCATCAGTATGTTTCTCAACCTTATCTTTGATTATTTCTGAACGTACGTAATTTAAGTTTGTAATAATCCAATGTTTTTCTTTGGTGTACATAGACGACTTAGCTTTTACTTTCACTCACCATTTTTTTATGGGTTACTTATTTATATTTGCTATAGAAAGTTGTAATTGAGCTGATAGTATAAAAGGTTATTATAGCTATAAATTAATGAATTTTTTTCCTCTTACTTCAGGATGAAATAAATAGAGGCGATGTTCCCAAGTCAATCCAATGTTACATGAACGAAAATAATGCTTAGGCAAGAGAACACATTAATCTTTTGATAAAGAAGACGTGGAAACTAATAAACACTGGTCTACATACAAATTCCTTATTTTCTGAAACATTGATTGGATGTGTAGTAAATGTTACAAGAACTGCACAGTGCTTCTACCAACATGGAGATGGGCATGGAATTCAGAATTCCGAGATTAAAAATCGCATCTCCGAATTACTTTTCGAGCCCACCAAAATTTCAATTCCATAATGGCCTTCAACCTTAGGTTTTTATGCTTATGAGTTCTTCTTATAATGTTTGGATTTTACATGTATATGCATAATAATGTGACATGTCCTCTCTAGAGAAAATTTCAATTTGTTAAGAAAATTTATGCATCGACAAGCCTTTAATCTAACCTCAGTTTAATTAAGGTTGACTACATCAGTGGTTGAGTTTTCCATTTAGACACTTATTTTTATTGAACACCTGAACTTAAGCCTAAGTATAATTATTAGACACACGTTGGTGATAATTGTAGAAAACTATCACCTCTCAACTTTATTCACATGGCAGTCCCCATGTCATGTTTTTTATTTTTCACATATCAGATTTTGATTGGCTTCTTTACCATGGCATTTGAGGATCACGCACGTACATATTTTGGTTGCATGTTGAACACGTGTTTAATAAACATATTTTGGTTGGAGTTTAGGTGTTGAATTCCACAGGGCTTAGTTCAAGTTTCTAAATGAAATTACGGGACAAGTTCAAAGGCCGCTTATGTATCCGTTTAATTATTCTGAGATTCTTTTTGTAAAGGATGACTCCTAATCACACTTAAAATCTAGGATGGAAGTTTATTGGACGTAAATTTTAAATCTGTAAAGGACAAGTTCAACTACTCGTGAAGCTTGGGAAAAGCTTGTTGATGCATATGCTTCAGGATCCAAACCTTTGATTCGTGAACTGAAGATGTAGTTACATACTTTGCGTCGCGAGAATGCAAGTATTGAGTCATATGTTCAAAAGGCGAAGGGAAATCCAGTTCCTGATGACGATTTAGTCGAATTTGTTCTTGCCGGGTTGGATCATATTTACCGCCCATTTACTAGGTCGCTTGAATCGCGTCAAGAAGATATTACCTTTGATGCTTTGTATGGTCTTCTTCTTAATGAAGAACGATAACTAAAAAGAGATGAAACAATTAATGTTAATTGCACCTACGGCTCGGTTTACTCACATCTCAATCTCATCTAATCAGGGACGTGGTAGAGGCCACGGGGTTCGTGGTCGTTGACGCTCCTCAAGCCGTGGATCTGTACAGACAAACTCAACTCGGAACTTTCAAACTTCTAACCAGACAACAGAACCAACACAATATAACTCAGATTTCTCTGGAATTATTTGTCATAATGGTGAAGGAAATGGACATCTTGCGCGCGTCTGTCCATCACCTTGGGCTAAGGGTGGCAAGCAAGCCGGGCTAAGCGGGCTAAATGTGTGGAATCGCCCCCTAAGGGCCTAAGCCCACATGGGTCCGGGCTAAGTGGGCCGGGCCCGCGGGCCTAAACGGGTCTGAGCTATTTTTTTAATTTTTTTTATGTAAGACAATTTCTTGTAAATCTTGTGATATAAATCTTGTAATTCATATTTAAACACAAAAAATAGTAAGTTTCTTCAAATTAATAATAATAGTACTTCAAACTTGCACTAACATTACATAATAAATTAATAGTACATCAAATTAATTTAACAAACTACAACATTAAGCATAATACGTCTAATAAAATTAAAATAACACAAGTTTAAATTAAACTTAAAATATTAGATACGAATGTCTTGAGGACGCGCTTGACAAGACTTGGTTATATGCTTCTTTAAAGAGCCTGTGCCCTCCACCTTTCGCCGCGTGAAGACAAAACCACAGTGCTTGCACGATATCGTATAAGTTTCTTCATTTTCTTCTACCAAATTATAGTGTTCCCAAACAAATAGGTCATTCTAGAACCACAGGGCATAATTTAACTTGAATTGAGAATTTGAGTAGAGAGAGATTGATGATTTTGTGAGTAAAAATAAAAGAATGATAGGGTATTTATAGTTGAGAAAAGGGAAAAAGTTTAATTATAAAAAGTTTGGGGGTCAAATGACTATTTTTTAAACATGCCAAACGGCTAGTTTTTGAAATATAGCCATTGGCTATTTAATTTTTTTTAAATGTATTTATATTATATTATCTAAGACAATTTATTGTAAATTATATTATATAATTATGACTTATGTCTTGTAATTCAAGTTTAAACACAAAAAAATAGTAAAGAGATATTCAAACTTGCACTTATTGTAAATTATATTATATGAGTGTGATTCTAGAGTTACAAAATATTTGTTATGTAATTATATTATATTATATAAGACAATTTATTGTAAATTATATTATATAATTATGACTTTATGTATTGTAATTCAAGTTTAAACACAAATATTCAAGGAAATGTCTTATAATTATTATTAATACGACATTTAAAAAAATGAAAATATCTTTCTTGGAGTTAAAACAAAGTTTGGGGGCCAAATGACTATTTATTAAACAAGCCAAACGACTATTTTAAGGGGCCAACGACTAGAATTTAAAATTCTAACCGTTGGCCATTTTTTAAACAATTTTTTTTTAATTTTTCGAACGTTAGGCCTGCTTGGCCCGGCCAAGGCCCGCCTGCCGAGCCCGGGCTCACGGGTCCAAATTTAAAACCCGGCCTCTACGGGCCTAAAGCCCCCCAAGCCCGGACCCCCCGCGGGTCGGCCCGTTTAGCCAGCTAGCCCGTTTAGCCCGCAGGCCCAGGTCAGTCTCGGGTCGGGCCCGACCCACCTACCAGCCTTACCTTGGGCTAACTATCATGACCCAAATTCCAATTCAGGTCGTGATGACGCCCAACACCGGAGTCGGGCAAGCCAACACTAGTTTGCTACCGAAATTGCTTAAATTAATGAGATGTTCAAATACTTGTCCAGTTTTAATTTAAGAAATCCTTTAATGAAAGTGAGGAAGTGAGGCAAAATGATTTATAGTAACTCAAAAATCGTTTGCCAACATAAACAGAGTAGCGAATTACTAGCGAGTCAACTATGTGTGCCAAGACCTAGTGTCACAAGTCCACAGGCGACTGGGGGAATATACAAATAGACAAAATAAATGTACAACTGTCTGAAAGGGGTAGACAGAAATATCCAAAAAATAATAGAAACTCCACAGTGCTGCTGAGGAACGCCAGGCAGAGCAGCTCACCTGTAGTCTAGTCCAAGTAACACTCTCAGGAACGCGCTCCGGAATGATAACCAGATGCACCAGCCTCAAGACCTGTACAATTAAGTACAGAAGCGTAGCATGAGTACATATGAACAAATATGTACCCAGTGAGTATCCTGTCTAAACTCGAAGAAGTAGTGATGAGAGGTAGACGTGTTATTCACTAGGGTCGCTATCGATAATATGATTTAATAAATCTAGACAGGATTAGCATTTATGGAAAACAAGTAGACATGGAGCATCAGTATATAAAGGTAACGATCTACCTGCAAGTGCCAAGTAACAATATTTAATAAAAACCACAAGTTTCTTTCCCCACATAGCAATTTAATTGGTAAGAATAATAATAAGGCTCTCAATTAAGCACATAGAATATAATATGCCGAGGTGTACGGCCGAAGCGACGCAAAAATTAAAATGTGCACTGCCGAGGGTCGAGCGGCACGAACCATAAATGCATCTATTACCCCGATCGCGAATCGATCATGCGACGCGGTTGACATAAATATAAGGCTACCCCGCTCACGAATTATACATGCGACACGGGTGCTCCTAGACATACACAGTATTATCAGGAAATTCAGGAATTTATCATGGTTTATACTTGAAATCAGAGATTTAAGCACTTAAACTTACACGTAACTTCCTAATGTCCTCATATCAATTTCAAAGATAATAAGCAACTAGAAACACATGTAAAGTTACAGGTGGGGCACATAAAGGCATGCTTGTGAATCCTAAATTCTACCCGACATAACATAGTAGTAGCTACGCACGAACTCTCGTGACTTTGCGCGTGTGTAGCCCCAGCAAATAAGGATAAATCAATCATTTACATTTACCTATGGGGACAATTCCCTCTTACAAGGTTGGAAAGGAGACTCACCTCGCGTAGAATCTACTTCTCGGATCAAGAACGCACCCGAAACTCCAAACTTTACACCCGAGGACTCGAAACTAGTTAAATGATATGTAAATATATCAACGCATGCTCAAAGTATGGAAATTCTCCTACTTATTTAGTAAATTCATTATTCTTGAAGAAATTTCAAAATTCACCCCTGGACCCACATGCTCGGATTCCGAAAAACACTCACCCATAGCCTAAGGATCATTAATATATAGTTTTTGTATGATTTCATGGTAGAAAAGTGGTGAAATTCCTTAAAGTTTATCAACCTTAGGTTTTCACCCTAACCCCCTTTGATTTCTACTAATTAGATGTTAATTTACCTAAGTTTTGGTGCATTAATCTAACATTTAAATGGAAATTACTTACCTCTTAGTAGCTAGGCCAAATACCTTCTTGAAAGCACTCAAAATCGCCAATGGAGGAGAAGAAATGGTAAAAACAAAATGGCCAAATCCCGTATTAAATGAGCTCACTGCCTTCAGTGATCTCGCACCTGCAGCTCGAGGACCGCACCTGCGAGCCAAAGGTCGCACCTGCGGAGGAAATACCGCACCAGCGGGTCCGCACCTGCGGAAGGAGGTCCGCACCTGCGGTTTGGACCAGCTTCCCTGGGGGTCGCACCTGCGGAGCCTTGACCGCAGGGGCGGTCTCGCACCTGCGATCTGGGCAACCACACCTGCGGTCACACCAGAGCTGGTGCACCAGCAGCTGAAGCTGTTGGGTTTTTGCTCCGTTTGATGTCCGGAAGGCACCTGGTCCCACCTGAGCCCCCGTGCAATTATACCAACAAGTCCTAAATCATATTACGGACTCGCTCGAGCCTTCGGAACACCCAAAACAACTCTAAAACTCAAAATCACGCCTCAAAACCCCTAGAATCAAACTCAAGAATTTCTAAGTTCTTGAATTCAGTTTCAATGCGCCGAACCGGCCTATACTACTCAGAATGACACTAAATTTTGCAAGCAAGTCATAAATGACATAACGAAACTATTCTCGGTCTCGGAATTTCGTTCGGACCTCGATAACACAAAAACATGTCCCAGACCAAATTATGAACTTAAGGAAACTCTATTTCGCTATTTGGCGTCGAAACGCTCTCGGGGCATCCAAAACCCATTTCGGACTTACGCACAAGTCCGAATTCATCATACGAAGCTACTAGAATCGTCGAAACTCGATTCCGAGGTCGTTTACTCAAAACGTTGACCAAAGTCAAACTTGGCCTTAAAAGCTAACCTTAAGGAACTAAGTGTTCCTATACTGCTCTAAACGCTTCTGAATCCCGAACCTCCCGTCCCCGCAAGCCATAAATCACTATAAGCCGCTACGAGAAGTCTTTTTTAGGGGAACATGGTCCGAATATGCAAAACGATCGCTCGGGTCGTTACATTCTCCACCTCTTAAACAAACGTTCGTCCTCGAACGGGTCTATAATCATACCTGAAGTGCTGAATAAGTGCGGATATCTGCTCCGCATGTCCTCATCGGACTCCCAAGTCGCCTCCTCGACCGGTTGGCCCCTCCACTGGACCTTTACGGCAGAGACTCTCTTGGATCTCAACTGGCGATCTTGTCTATCAACAATAGCAACTGGCTCCTCCTCGTAGCCCATTGTCTCATCCAACTGAATAGTACTGAAATCAACAACGTGAGAGAAGTCGGCGTGATATCTCCGGAGCATGGATACATGGAATACCGGATGGACTCCTGATAAGCTGGGAGGTATGGCAAGTTCATAAGCAACCTCTCCAACTCGCCTCAATACCTCGAAAGGACCTATGAACCTCGGGCTTAGCTTGCCCTTCTTCCCGAATCTCATGATACCCTTCATCGGCGAAACCTTCAGCAAAACCTTATCTCCCTCCATAAATGACACATCACGTGCCCTCTGATCCGCTTAACTCTTCTATCTGGACTGTGCTGTGCGAAGCCTCTCTTGAATTAACTTCACCTTCTCCAAGGCATCTCTCACTAGGTCTATACCATATAACTTAGCCTCGCCAGGCTCAAACCACTCGATGGGGGAACGACATCGCCGACCATATAAAGCCTCAAATAGAGCCATCTCAATGCTGGACTGATAACTATTATTGTAAGCAAACTCGGCCAAAGGCAAGAACTGGTCCCACTAGCCTCCAAAGTCAAGCACACATGCTCTGAGCATGTCCTCCAATATCTGAACTGTACGCTCCGACTGACCGTCAGTCAGTGGATGAAAAGTTGTGCTGAGATCTATCTGGGTACCCATCTCACTATGCAATGATTTCCAGAAGTGCGAGGTGAACTGAGGACCTCGATCTGATATAATGGACATCGGTACACCGTGGAACCGGATTTAGATCTGAGCTAACCTCTCAGAAGTATAAGTAGTAGCTACAGGAATGAAATGCACCGATTTGGTCAATCTATCCACAATGACCCAAACCGCGTCAACCTTCCGCAAAGTCCGAGGCAACCCAACCACGAAGTCCATAGTAATGCGCTCCCACTTCCACTCAGGAATGGGCATCTGCTGAAGTAGGCCTCCTGGCCTCTGGTGCTCATACTTAACCTGCTGGAAATTAAGACACCTAGCCACATACTCCATGATATCCTTCTTCATACGCCTCCACCAGTAATGTTGCCTCAAATCACGATACATCTTCGTAGCACCAGGATGAACAGAATACCGCGAACTGTGTGCCTCCTCAAGAATCCTCTGCCTCAAGCCATCAACATTAGGAACACACAAATGACCCTGAAGTCTTAGAACGCCATCCTCTCCAATAGTAACCTCCTTGGCACCACCCTGAACCATTGTCTCTCGTAGCTCTGTCAAGCGTGGATCATCATACTGCCGAGCCTTAATCTCCCCCAATTATGAAGACTGAGCAGCCACATGTGCAAGAACTCGACGAGGCTCTGAAAGATCTAATCTCACCAAGCGATTGGCCAAGAACTGAATGTCCAAGGCTAGAGGTCTCTCCTCCGCTGCAATATAAGCCAAACTACCCATACTCTCCGCCTTCCTGCTCAAAGCATCTTCCACTACATTCCCTTGACCGGTGATAAAGGATGGTGATGTCATAATCCTTTAGTAACTGAAGCCACCTGCACTGCGTCAAATTAAGATCCCTCTGCTTGAACAAGTGTTGCAAGCTGCGGTGGTCTGTATAAATCTCACAAGACACCCCATATAAATAATGCCTCCAAATCTTAAGAGCATGAACTATCGCCGCCAACTCCAAATCGTGCACAAGATAATTCTTCTCATGAACCTTCAGCTGGCGCGAAGCATAAGCAATAACTCTCCCTTCATGCATCAATACACACCCCAAGCCAACGCGTGAAGCGTCGCAATACACTGTATACATCCCAGAACCAGATGGCAATACTAACACTGGTGCTGAGGTCAATACTGTCTTGAGCTTCTGAAAGCTCGCCTCACACTCGTCAGACCATCGGAACGGGGCATTATTCTGAGTCAATCTAGTCAGTGGGGCTGCAATGGATGCAAAACCCTCCACAAATCGATGATAGTAGCCTGCTAGACCCAAGAAACTCCTGATCTCTGTAGCTGAAGTAGGACGCAGCCAACTCTGAAATGCCTCAATCTTCCGAGGATCAACCTTGATACCCTCTCCGGACACTACATGCCCCAAAATGCCACGGAATTCAACCAGAACTCACATTTGGAGAACTTAGCGTATAACTTCTATTCCCGCAATGTCTGGAGCACAACTCTCAAATGTTGCTCGTGCTCTCCCAGGCTACGTGAGTAAATCAAGATGTCATCAATGAAGACAATGACAAAGGAATCAATATACGGCCTGAACACCCTATTCATCAACTCCATGAATGCTACTAGGGCATTGGTCAAGCCAAAGGACACCACTAGGAACTCATAATGGCCATATCTCGTACGAAAAGCAGTCTTCGGAACATCCGAGGCTCGAATCTTCAACTGGTGATACCTTGATCTCAAATCAATCTTAGAAAATACCTTAGCACCCTACAACTGGTCAAACAAATCATCAATGCGCGGCAAGGGATGCTTGTTCTTAATGGTGGCCTTGTTCAACTGGCGGTAGTCAATACACATCCGCATCCATCCTTCTTCTGCACAAATAGGACTGGAGCACCCCATGACGATACACTCGGTCTGATGAACCCCTTAGCGAACAACTCCTCAAGCTGCTCCTTCAACTCCTTCGGAGCCATACGGTACGGGGGATTAGAAATAGGCTGAGTGCCTGGAGCTACATCAATACAAAAATTGATATCTCGATCCGGAGGCATGCCCGGAAGGTCTGAAGGAAAGACACCCGCAAACTCTCAAACAACTGGCACTGAATCAATCGTTGGAGACTCGGCGGTGGTGTCTCACACATAAGCAGGATACGCCAGACAACCCTTCTCGACCGTATGTCGAGCCTTCAGGAAGGAAATAACTCTACTTGCTGCACTAACTGAGGAACCTCTCCACTCCAGCTTAGGCAACTCCGGCATGGCCAAAGTAACCGTCTTGGCATGGCAATCCAAGATGGCATAATAGGGAGATAGCCAATCCATCCCCAAGATAAGCTCAAAATCAACCATGTCGAGCAACAAGAGGTCTGCTCTAGTCTCGAATCCACAGAAGGTGATCACACAAGACCGATAGACCTGGTCTACCACCACAGAATCGCCCACGGGCGTGGACACATATATAGGAGAATCCAAGGACTCGCGAGGAACATCCAAAAAACAGGAAAATAAGGTTAACACATATGAGTAAGTGGATCCTGGATCAAATAACACTGATGCCTCCCTACCACATACTGAAATAGTACCTGTGATCATGGCGTCTGACGCCACTGCATCTGCTCGGGCCGGAATAGCATAGAATCTGGCTGTTGTGCCTGAAGACTGACCTCCACTGGACTGAATAGGAGCTAGCTGAGCTCCCCCTGCCTGGCCTCCACCTCTAGGACGACCTCTACTAGCCTGTCCTCCACCTCTGGGTGGACGGGGCACCGGTGCTGAGTATGTAGGCTGGTAGCTCTGCTGGATAGCCCTGCCCCAAAACCTGGGACAAGTCCTCCTCATATGGCTTGACTCCCCACACTCATAACACCCCGCTGGTGGCATGGCCTGCTGCCCTGAAGAGGAACCCTGGATAGCTGGGGGATGGTGAGAACCCTCTGGCATGGCACTGAAGTAAGGACTAGAAGAACCCTGATGACCTGAATACCCGCTGGAGGAACCCCGAATGGCTGGTGGGCGGTAAGAACTCTCCGTCACGACGCTGAAATATGGTCTTACTGGAGCACCACGGGAAGGTGGTGGTGGAGCTGAATATGGAGGCCTGCTGGGATGGCCTCTACCAAACTAACCTCTGCCCCAGCTACCTCTACCCCTAGCTGGGGCACCTCTTAAATCTTTAGAAAACCTAGCTCTCTTGTCTTGCTGACCCTACTCTCTGCCCCTCGATCGATAACCCTCAATCCGACGAGCTATCTCAACCACAAGCTGATAGGGAGTACCCATCTCCACCTCTCGGGCCATGTTGGCCCTAATACCTGAGTGAAATCCAGCTACAAACCTCCACACTCTCTCCGCATTAGTAGGAAGAATCATAAGGGCATGACGAGACAACTCAGAAAACCTGGCCTCGTAGTCTGTCACCGACATCTGCCCCTACTCCAGCTGCTCAAACTGATACCGCAGCTCTTCCCTCTCTGAGGGTGGAATATACCTATCCAGGAACAACTGAGTGAACTGCTCCCATGTGAGAGGAAGGGAACCTGCTGGTCTACCAAGGATAAATGACTGCCACCATCTGCGAGCCCTGCCCTCTAGCTGAAAAGTAGTGAAATCAACTTCATGGGACTCCAAGATCCTCATGTTGTGCAGTCTGTCCCTGCACCTATCAATAAAGTCCTGAGCATCTCGCCCCTCTCACCTCCGAAGACAGGAGGGTGCAATCGAGTCCATCTTCGAGTAACTTCTGCGGATCACCGTCCGCAACTGATCTAAGCCCTGATGCTACTGCTGCTGGCTGTGCTCCACCCACGGGCAGAGTACCCGGAGTCTGGTATACTGCCGCTGCATGACCCGCGGCCTGGGTGGTAGGGGTCTGAACTCCCCCTCCCGCCTAAGATGTGGCAGGATCCGCTGGAAATAAACCAGCCTGGGTCATAGTGTCCATGAACCGCATCATACGGCCCATGACCTCCTGGAAGCCTGGTGCAGTCATGAAATCCATCGGAGCCGGATCTGCTGGGGGTACCTCACCCTGCTCCTCAGTAATGGGATCCTCTGCTGGATCCGCTGGGGGTGCTAATGGAACAACTCTGGGACGCCCTCGTCCCCTACCGAGGGCCGGTGCCCTCCCCCGGCCTCTACCTCGGCCTCAGACGATGGGGGTAACGGCATCTCCCGGGTTTGGAACGTCGGTTGCGCGTGTCCTCACCATCTGTGAGAGAATAGAAGAATGAGAATTAGTAATCATCGACTGCACGATATAATAGGAATAAAGAGAGGTTTCTTAACACCCTATAGCCTCCCGAAGATAAATACAGACGTCTCTGTATCGATCCGCAAGACTTTATTAGGTTTGCCTGTGACTTGTGAGACCTACGTGAACCTAGAGCTCTGATACCATGTTGTCACGACCCAAATTCCAATTCAGGTCGTGATGGAGCCCAACACCGGAGTCGGGCAAGCCAACACTAGTTTGCTACCGAAATTTCTTAAATTAATGAGACGTTCAAATACTTGTCCAGTTTTAATTTAAGAAATCCTTTAATGAAAGTGAGGAAGTGAGGCAAAATGATTTATAGTAACTCAAAAATCATTTTCCAGCATAAACAAAGTAGCGAAATACTAGCGAGTCAACTACGTGTGCCAAGACCTAGTGTCACAAGTCCACATGCGACTAGGGGAATATACAAATAGACAAAATAAATGTACAACTATCTGAAATGGGTAGATAGAAATATCCCAAAAATAATAGAAACTCCACAGTGCTGCTGAGGAACGCCAGGCAGAGCAGCTCACCGTGTAGTCTAGTCCAAGTAACACTCTCAGGAACACGCTCCGGTATGATAACTAGATGCACCAGCCTCAGGACCTGTACAACTAAGTACAGAAGCGTAGCATGAGTACATATAAACAAATATGTACCCAGTGAGTATCCCGTCTAAACTTGAAGAAGTAGTGACGAGAGGTAGACGTGTTACTCACTAGGGTCGCTATCGATAATATGATTTAATAAATCTAGACAGGATTAGCATTTATGGAAAACAAGTAGACATGGAGCATCAGTATATAAAGGTAACGATCTACCTACAAGTGCCAAGTAACAATATTTAATAAAAACCACAAGTTTCTTTCCCCACATAAAAATTTAATTGGTAAGAATAATAATAAGGCTCTCAAACAAGCACATAGCATATAATATGCCGAGGCGTACGGCCGAAGCGACGCAAAAATTTAAATGTGCACTACCGAGGGTCGAGCGACACGAACCATAGATGCATCTATTACCCTGCTCGCGAATCGATCATGCGACGCGGTTGACATAAATATAAGGCTACCCCGCTCACGAATTATATATGCGACACGAGTGCTCGTAGACATACACATAATTATCAGGAAATTCAGGAATTTATCATGGTTTATACTTGAAATCAGAGATTTAAGCACTTAAACTTACACGTAACTTCCTAATGTCCTCATATAAATTTCAAAGATAATAAGCAACTAGAAACACATGTAAAGGTATAGGTGGGGAACATAAAGGATGCTTGTGAAATCCTAAATTCTACCCGACATAACATAGTAGTAGCTACGCACAGACTCTCGTGACTTTGCGCGTGCGTAGCCCCCGCAAATAAGGATAATTCAATCATTTACATTTACCTATGGGGACAATTCCATCTTAGAAGGTTGGAAAGGAGACTCACCTCGCGTAGAATCTACTTCCCCGATCAAGAACGCGCCCGAAACTCCAAACTTTACACCCGAGGACTCGAAACTAGTCAAATGATATGTAAATATATCAACGCATGCTCAAAGTATTGAAATTCTCCTACTTATTTAGTAAATTCATTATTCTTGAAGAAATCCCAAAATTCACCCCCGGGCCCACATGCTCGGATTCCGGTAATTTTCGAAGATAACACTCACCCATAGCCTAAGGATCATTAATATATAGTTTTTGTATGATTTCATGGTAGAAAAGTGGTGAAATGCCTAAAGTTCATCAACCCTAGGTTTTCACTCTAACCCCCTTTGATTTACACTAATTAGATGTTAATCTACCTAAGTTTTGGTGCATTAATCTAACATTTAAATGGAAATTACTTACCTCTTAGTAGCTAGGCCGAATACCCTCTTGAAAGCCCTCAAAATCGCCATTGGAGGAGAAGAAATGGTGAAAACAAATGGCCAAATCCCGTATTAAATGAGTTCACTGCCTTCAGTGATCTCGCACCTGCGGCTCGAGGACTGCACCTGCGGTCTCGCACCTGTGAGACAAAGGTCGCACATGCGGAAGTGGCCTAGGAGGCCTGGGGCCGCACCTGCGGAGGAAATCCCGCACCAGCGGGTCCGCGCCTGCGGAAGGAGGTCCGCACCTGCGGTTTGCACCAGCTCCCCTGTGGGTCACACCTGCGGTGCCTTGACCGCAGGGGCGGTCTTGCACCTACGATCTGGGCAACCGCACCTGCGGCCTCCAAATCTGGTGCACCAGCAGTTGAAGCTGGTGGTTTTTGGCTCCGTTTGATGTCTAGGAGGCATCTGGGCCTACCCGAGCCCCCATGAAATTATACCAACAAGTCCTAAATCATATTACGGACTCGCTCGAGCCTTTGAAATACCCAAAACAACACTAAAACTCAAAATCACCCCTCAAAACCCGTAGAATCAAACTTAAGAATTTCTAAGTTCTTGAATTCGGTTTCAAAGCGCCGAACCGGCCTATACTACTCGAAATGACACCATATTTTGCAAGCAAGTTATAAATGACATAACGGAACTATTCCCGGTCTTGTAATTTTGTTCGAACCTCGATAACACAAAAACACGTCCCAAAACCAAAATATGAACTTAAGGAAACTCTATTTCGCTATTTGGAGTCGAAACGCTCCCGGGTCATCCAAAACCCATTCCGGACTTACGTACAAGTTTGAAATCATCATACGAAGCTAGGAATCGTTGAAAATCGATTCCGAGGCTGTTTACTCAAAACGATGACCGAAGTCAAACATGGCCTTAAAAGCCAACCTTAAGGAACTAAGTGTTCCTATACTGCTATAAACGCTTCTGAATCCCGAACCTCCCGTCCCCGCAAGCCATAAATCACTATAAGCCGCTACGGGAAGTCTTATTTAGGGGAACGGAGTCCGAATATGCAAAACGACCAATCGGGTCATTACACTAACAATGGCAACATGGCATCTGTTGGGATTTTTAAGCATTTAATTATTTATTAATGCTTAAAATAGGGTGAATGGGAAATGGAGGGAAAAATGAAATATTTGAGTAATATTTGGGTTTCCCTACTTAGTTGTCCCACATAGGAAGAGGAAAAGGTTTTTGATGGGTATATAAGCAATTGCTCTTATTCTAGCTCATAAAGGTTGAGAAGAAGACAAGCCTCGCGCCGTCGTCGCTCGGCTCGGACTCGGGCTCGGCTTCGGATTTGGTCAAATGATCGATCGATTAACTTTGGACCAAATTTATTTGTTAATCGTAAATATTAACAGAAATGTTATTAAATATTTGATTTAATAATAAAATATTAATATTAAAATAAATATTAATATTAAATCCATTTTAGTTATCCAATATTTAGTTTTCTGTTTTTTAACAGAAAATTAACTACCCTTCAAGTTTCCCACTTTATTGTTGAGTAAATAGCCAATTATGTCATGGCATTTACTCTATGGCCGTTTAGCAAAAACAGTCATTCTGAAGAGTTGCACCTCTTCATATTTCAACCCAACTTTGGCTATAAATACAAGTCCATTCTCTCAAATTTTACATACTAATTTCTGAGTTCTCCTCCTTCTTTCTGCATACTTTTAACTTCAAAGAAAGCAGCAGTAAGTGTGATTTGCTACTGAACTTTGAGTTCGCTGAAACACTGGGGTTTGAAGTACCACTACACCAGTGTGTAATTCGTTCTATCATGGGAGAAATAATCCATAACCTTGGGTACTAGGAGGGAATTAAATTCCTTAAGGACACACTGTGAATTCAGTGGGCTCGAATTGGTTTTTCATTTCGTTTACATTTCTGTTTATGTTATTTTATTTTCTCCAAAATTGTTTTACAAATACAGAGTACTAATAGTAAAGCATATCGATTTCTGGTTCATAAATCAGAAAATCCCGACATTCATAATAATACGGTTATAGAATCAGATAATGCTGAGTTCTTTGAAAATATATATCCGTATAAAAAGGAATGTGAGTCGATTGGTGAAGGATCTAAACGACCTCGGGAAGAAACAAAAGAAAGTACACTTAATCAGGAGGATCCAAGACGTAGTAAACGTCAAAGAACGTCTACTTCATTTGGACCAGATTTTGTGACTTTCTTATTGGAAAATGAGCCTCAAACATTTAAAGAAGCTATGTCTTCTTCGGAATCATTGTTTTGGAAAGAGGCAGTCAATAGTAAAATAGAATCCATATTGAACAACCATACATGGGAATTGGTTGATCTTCCTCCTGGAAATAAACCGTTGGGTTCTAAATGGATCTTTAAGAGGAAAATGAAAGATGATGGCACTATTGACAAGTTTAAGGCAAGACTTGTGGTCAAAGGATATAGACAACGAGAAGGTCTTGACTATTTCGATACATACTCTCCAGTTACAAGAATTACGTCCATNAATCTTTAAGAGAAAAATGAAAGATGATCGCACTATTGACAAATTTAAGGCAAGACTAGTGGTCAAAGGATATAGACAACGAGAAGGTCTTGACTATTTCGATACATACTCTCCAGTTACAAGAATTACGTCCATAAGAACGTTGGTAGCGTTAGCTGCAGTTTATGGTCTTGAAATTCATCAAATGGATGTTAAGACGGCCTTCTTAAATGGAGAGTTGGAGGAAGAAATTTACATGGAACAACCTGAAGGGTTTGTGGTTCCAGGTAAAGAAAAGAAGGTATGTAGACTTGTTAAGTCCCTTTACGGACTAAAACAAGCACCCAAACAATGGCATGAGAAATTTGACCAAACAACGTTGTAAAATGGTTTTAAAATAAATGAATGTGATAAATGTGTGTACATTAAAAATGTTCCAAATCACATAGTCATTGTTTTCTTATATGTGGATGATATGCTTATAATGAGTAATGACAGTGCCAACATAAATGCGACTAAGCGCATGCTAACTAGCAATTTTGATATGAAAGACTTGGGAGTTGCTGATTTAATTCTGGGAATTAAGATCCATAAGACTTCTCAAGGTCTGACATTGTCACAATCTCATTATATTAAGACATTACTTGAACAATTAAAGCACTTGGGCTTTAAAGTTGCAAAGACTCCAATTGATGTGAATCTTGCATTAGCGAAGAACAAAGGCCAAAGCATATCACAATTGGATTATGCTCGTGTGTTAGGATGTTTAATGTACATCATGAATTGTACACGACCAGATATAGCTTGTGCTATAAGTAAATTGAGTCGATATACGAGCAATCCAGGTCAATCTCATTGGATGGCCATGAAACGAGTTTTGGGGTATTTAGTACATACCCAGGACTTTGCTTTGCACTACAGTAAATATCCTGCAGTCATTGAGGGATACTGTGATGCAAATTGGATCACCAAATCAACTGATTCCAAGTCCACAAGTGGATATGTACTCACTATTGGTGGAGGAGCGGTATCTTGGAAACCATCCAAACAAACTTATATTGACCGCTCTACAATGGAGGCGGAGTTCATAGCCTTAGATAAAGCCCGTGAAGAAGCTGAATGGCTCCGAAATTTCTTGGAAGATATTCCATTTTGGCCCAAACCGTTGGCACCAATATGCATACATTGCGATAGTCAAGCTGCAATTGGAAGAGCTGAGAGCGTTATGTATAATGGTAAATCTCGTCATATATGACGAAGACATAAGACCGTTAGGAAATTACTCTCTAGAGGAATTATCACGATTGACTATGTAAAGTCAAGTGATAATGTGTCGGATCCACTTACAAAAGGCCTAACTAGAGATGTAGTTGAGAAATCATCAAGGGGAATGGGACTATGGCCTAGAACAAGTCATAGTGGCGGTAACTCTACCTAGAAGACTGGAGATCCCAAGATCTAGGTTCAAGGAGATCAAACAAAGTCATTAATGACGGTTCAACATTGTCAACTAAATCTTTTGGTCCATTCTCGTGATGGGACAATGTTCAGTACCAAGGATAAAGCATTAAGGCTTTTTAATGATTTCTAAATTTGATACGGAGTATATCAAATAGTGTATCAACGGGATAACACGTTTAGGAATCACCTATGTAAGTGCGAAGTGTTAGCCGCTTCAAGGAGAATTTTGCAAGGCCAATTCTCTATGCACTTATGAAACCAGGCGGTGTTCATGGCTGAAACGAACACAACAATGAGAACCAAAGACGGTTAAGGATTGGTTGTGTGACTTGTGGTTGTCTAGGTATACACCAAAGTTCGGCGGTTCAAAGATATTGTCACACCTCCTTTTTCACCGGTGAGGGTAATAAGAGAATTTTTCCATTTTAAGTGACATTATTCGATTTTGGGATTTATTTTATTTCAGATGTGATGACCCAAAAAGGGGTCATCTTATGTGCATCTAATTTGGACTGTGTTCCGAGGCCCGAAAGCCTCCATTAATCTCACCTCGATGTGCGTGCACAGCCCGGGCGCGTAGCCGGGAAGCCTTTGTGTGAAAAAAAAAACTTGATTAAGAGTTAAATTTGTGATAATTAATTGAATAAAGTTGACTTTGGCCAACATTTTTGGTAAACGGACCCGGATCCGTGATCCGACGGTTCCGGAAGGTCCATAGAAAAATATGGGACTTGGGCATATGCCCGGAATCGAATTCCGAGGACCCAAGTCCGAGAAATGATTTTTTTAAAGAAAATTATTTTATGACAATATTAAAGGCTTATGAAAATGAACCTTGATGTGAAACCTGTGCTGCCGGGCC
>ML255091.1:375-21112 GCA_005239495.1 Nicotiana undulata
CCCATAAAGTAAATGCCATGACATAATTGGCTATTTACTCAATAATAAAGAGGGAAAATTGAAGGGTAGTTAATTTTCTGTTACAAAACAGAAAACTAAATTCTGGATAATAACTGAAATGGATTTAATATTAATATTTATTTTAATATTAATATTTTGTTATTAAAACAAATATTTAATAACATTTATGTTAATATTTACTATTAACAAATAAATTTGGTCCAAAAAATAATCTCTCGATCGATCATTTAATAACGACGGCGCGAGGCTTGCTTTCTTCTCAACTCTTTATTAGCTAGAAGAAGAGCAATTGCTTATATACCCATCAAAAATCTTTTCCTCTTTCTATGTGGAACAATTAAGTAGGAAAACTCAAATATTACTCAAATATTTTATTTTTCCCTCTATTTCCCATTCACCTATTTTAAGCATTAATATATCG
Organism: Nicotiana undulata; assembly: GCA_005239495.1. Taxonomy (NCBI): domain Eukaryota; kingdom Viridiplantae; phylum Streptophyta; class Magnoliopsida; order Solanales; family Solanaceae; genus Nicotiana; species Nicotiana undulata. The sequence goes on from ML255091.1 coordinate 818, forward strand.
CTAAATACTTAAAATCCCAACAGTAACATATTGAAAAGTTATCATTGGAGTGGAACGGAAATATTGTGGACAACTTACAAAATGATAGAGACATACTTGGTGAGCTACATCCAAATCCAAACATAAAAGAACTTGCGATCAACGGATATAGAGGGACAAACTTTCCAAATTGGCTAGCTGATCACTCATTTTCAGAGCTGGTGGAATTGTCTCTAAGCAATTGCAAGGACTGTTATTCCTTGCCGGCTTTAGGCCAGCTTCCTTCTCTGAAATTCCTTACCGTTAGAGGGATGCATCAAATAACAGAGGTGACTAAAGAATTCTATGGTAGTTCGTCCTCCAAAAAGCCTTTTAACTCTCTTGAGCGACTTGAATTTGCAGAGATGCTGGAGTGGAAGCAGTGGTACGTACTAGGGAATGGAGAAGAGTTTCCTATGCTTCAGAAGCTTTCAATTGTTAATTGCCCCAAGTTGATTGGAAAGTTGCCTCAAAATCTTTGTTCTCTGACACAATTGCGATCAACTAAAATCTATTCCAGAATCAGCGCTGCCCTCCTCTCTCTCTGAGCTCACCATCTCGAGTTGCGATAATCTCCAATCTCTTCAAGTAAAAAGAAAGCCTTCCTTCCTCTCTCTGCTGCCTATCTGTGGTTGCGGTAATAATCTCCAACCTCCTCCAGAATCAGCGCTGCCCTCCTCCCTCTTTAAGCTGAATATCTGGAATTGCCCTAAACTCCAATCTCTTCCAGTAAATGGGATGCCCTCTTCCATCTCTGAACTATGGATTCGCAAGTGCCCATTCCACTCCTAGAATTTGAGAAGGGGGATTACTGGTCAAATATTGCTCAAATTCCCACCATAGAAGTCGATGAGGAATACCTGTAGTGATTCAACTGAAGGTGCTCTAACAGATGTAAGTTTTTCTTTTTCTTTTTCTTTTCAAGTAGCTCTTTATTTGTCGTTACTTCTCATCGCTTTTTTGTTAATTCTTTTCCTTTGTTAAAAATCTTGTTGAGCAGTGTGAAGAGGTTATAAAACAGAGGAAGCATCTTCACTTTGGGATGAATTGAATGTTAGATGACAAAAAGAAATGGTGATAAAATCTTTATATTTGCACTGAAACATTGTAAAAAAAGATTTTGGTATTGGTAGGAATTCACATATTTGCTCCAGAAAAAATCTAGCTTTTATTTGCTTGAGTATAGCTTATCCAATAGAAAAGTGTTCATACTGTGTTTCTTTATGCATATACTGGCCAACCTGTAATTTGTTTGTAATTGTTGTAGTTAATGCACACTTGGTGAATTGGCCAAATCTGGTGCATATCCTCGCCCACGCTCAGATCGTGTCGGATCGCTGTAAAGTGGGGGTCATCTCTGTACCATTATCTGCCCTGGGACACAAGGAGAGTTGCCCTTCTCCATCCCTTTAGTATGCATCTATGTGTCTGCGCAAAGGCGAGACTAGCTCAGCATTTGGATTGCTGGTCACCTTATCTGGTATGCCACCTTAAGTTCTGTCCTCTTATTAACATAAGCTATTTTGTTAGCAAACTCGCTTGTAATATCCTTTCTATGTACTTCTCCTTGTTTGTTTACTAGTTGTTTTTTCCTGTCACATACTTTTCCTATAACACAATGATGAGGGTTGTTAATTCTTATGTTGCGCTGACTCTCCAAACATAGCCGCGCCCGTGTCGGATCCTTAAAAATGCACTACTTTTGGAGGATCCGACACGTATCCTACCACATTTTCGGAGAGTTCGAGCAGCATAGGTTCATTCCTATACTCCTGTTCTTCGATTTCAGTCCTTTGAAGAAGCAAAAATTCGAGTATTGGAAAGGCAAGGAAACATATGCTACTTGGAATGATTTCAAGGTTAGATAACAAACATATACTGGTTGTAGTTTTCAATTTACTCGTTAGATTTGACAGCATAACCAAGAAAGAGCCATCACTTATTAGTTCTTTTGTTCCAGTTGATGCATATTAGCTGTTAAAAATATGATGCAGAATAACTTGGTAGTTTATTTGGAGGATTTCCTCCTTTGCTTTTTCTACTAGCTCGAGTTGGCCATTGATACATTGTCATTGTTGCAGTTGCTCAATCTTTTGTCCGTTGTTCTTAAACTCAAGTAAATTCGTGGAATCGCAAGGAAGATCACGAATGGTCAGAAACATGCAATCACTATTACACAATTAGGTACTTTTTCAAACTCAGTTATTTTTCATCACGTATTGCTTTGTTCATTTTATCTGTTGTTTTCTTTCCTTTCCCTTTTTGAGTCAGCCTCATGTGGCAGCTTAGAACTTGAAAATCAGCATTAATTTGCATCAGAGATTAGGAAACAAAACCCACGTATCATGATGTCGTTGAAACTATGCTAGATCTTGAATAAATGAGAAGCCTTCAGTTGTTGATTAATCGTTAAACCATGTTGTTACACCTAAGTTTTAATGATGACAATAGTGCAAATGTAATCTACTCTAATTGATTGCAGGAAATCGACAATGCTATCAAAAGGAAATAAGATCAAATGCATCTGATATGGGGAAGTCAGTTAGTAAACTAGGGAGAGTCATTCCTGTAAGAGGCTGGAAGACAGAAAAAAGGGTTATGCAACTTATTACTCCCTCCGTTCCAATTTATGTGAACATGTTTGACTGGGCACGAAGTTTAAGAAAAAAGGAAGACTTTTGGAATTTGTGGTCCTAAACTAGTCAAAAAGGGGCCCAGAGTATTTGTGTGGTTATAAAAGCTTCTCATTAAGGGTATAATTGTTAGTTTATGCAAAATTGTTTCCAAATTTAGAAAGGGTTCATTCTTTTTGGAACGGACCAAAAAGGAAATAAGTTCACATAAACTGGAACGGAGGGAGTACATGCATGTTTCGGAATCTTTCTAGTTCTAGAACAAATATTGTATTCTTGAGTTTATAATTGTCACAAAAGATAGCAAGAGTTGTGTCAAGCATATAGACGAACAGTGTTGTTGAATATCGTTAGTGGTGAACGAACTAAAATCACAACGGTTGTAACGACTCAATATTTAAGATCAAAGAGAGCCCTTGTGACCCAAGGGAACTGGATGTAGGTACCACATCGGTACTGAACCAGTATAAAACTTATGTGTCTTTAATTCTGCACAATTTACTTTCGTTACGATGGAACATGCTGGAAAAGTTTAGTCGACTATTTCCCTCTTTAGTCAACTGAGTTTTTAAATTGGTCACAATTCACCCCTCCCGTCTTGTGTTACACAAGTGACATCAGAGATGAAATGGCAGCTTGGTTCCCTTGATTTTGCTTTGTTCTTCTAGCTTCTTCATCCTAAAAAAATTGATTGGGAGCTATGACATACTGAAACTTCTTCACTTTGCAGTAAGTTTAGCAAAGTGATCAACTTTGTTATAATTAGCCCAAACAGCCACTGATTCTTATTTTTTCTTCTGTCCAACCAAAAGAAAAAAAGCAAGAGAAGGAAAATGGCATGATAACAAACTACAAAAAGTAGAAAAGAATCACATTTCCCTTTTTCTTCATTAATCTGAAAAATAGTTTCACTAAGAATCATATTACACAAAAACAAAAATAAGAAAACATCAATTTGTCCATAGCCTCTCCAAACTTAGTGTAAAAATCAGAGCCTTTGGCTATTTCATCCACAGTATTATTTGTAAATGATCTAATGCTAATTAATGCTTTTCACTAACAAGTCTACACAAGTGAGGAACCATAATTGGTCCATGACTTTTGGTTTTGTGGGACTACTTATCTATTATGTTCATGTGTTATCGATAAGGTTTATGGACAAATAGTCCATAGACGGATCTACGATTTTAAATTTATGAGTTTTAAATATAATCTCGGTTACTTACTGAGTTAAGTAAATTTTTAAATACAAATACAGAGTTGGAGCCAAATCTATTAGTCCGAACACGTAAATTCTGTTGCGGCTTGGCGCACTTGCCAACTTCAAAGAAAAAAGGAATCACATACCATATAATTCTTTGTCAGGATTTTGGCAACAATATGTAAGCTATTATAGCTCTTAGCTCAATTGGTGAAAGTTAAGTTTTGCTGATATTCTCTATTGAATTGACAAAAACCTCGACTGTGGTTTATCAGCAAAGTATAAGTGAAGAAAGAGTACTAGTCATTTTTATCGTCCAATGCTCTTAACTATCAGAACTGATATTTTTTTCATATTAAGATATGTTTGCGGTTTTGCTATAGATGAGTGTGACGTTATGCTTATACTTTGAACTATTAATACATTGCTCAGAGTGATTCATTGTTTATTGTGGATTTATCAGCATATAGATTTGATGGTAGCTAGTCGGAGGCTATGACTCAATTAACATTCATTTCGTTTCTCTGAATGGTTTTACATATAAGCTCTCTGCTCGGGATTTGATACCTCTAAGTAGATGATATTAATGTAAAAGAAAAGGGGAAAAACGAGATCTTAGGCATGCTGACATTTAGCTTAATGATTAGAATATTATCATCTGAACAACTTTTGTAAACTTCTCTATTGTTATTAGGATTGCGGCATCAGTACAAAATTTGCTAGATCAAAACAACAGAAGAATTTAGTAAACAAATGAAAAACGTTTTTGCGCAAAGTGGCGAAAAGGAGAAAAGCGCAAAAAAAAACTCTAAGGCTCGCAAATAATAAAGTGTGGGCTTTAATGAAAATCTTACGAATTTTGGTTTTTGCTTTGCAGAGAATGAGTCCTTTAATTCCAGTTCTTGCATATGCAACTCTGGAACCCATGCTCCAACTTTTTCAAGGAAAAAAGGAATAACCAAAGATTCCTACAAATATTGAGAATCTTTTCAGTATTGGATCACTGAGTCTCTAACTACACTGCATTCAATAGGTAATACTCAATGGATCTTTCGTTTTGGCTATCGTTACTAGTTCTTGGATGGCTCAAGCGGGCGATCCAGATATCTTGACCGACTTCATTGTTCTTGAAAATCAAACTGGAGATACAATAGATGGGAATTTCTTCACCTTCACAGGCATGCGCGGAATTTTTGGTAGTGTTATTGCAAGCTTTAAGTCGACAAAAGCTAGCAAAGCGGAATTTCCAGCTTTGGACGGACAGTGTACTTCACTTGCTGCTCTTCAAATCCCTGGCGAGGGTGTCAACCCGCCCCACACTCACCCTTGTGCATCCGAGCTATTATGAGAATTATTATCTATAAAATTGTTTTGTGGAAAATTAAGAATAACTTTTCTTTTTTCTTCTGTTTTGTCAGGAATTTGACAACAATCGCTTTGATCTATTTCCATCTCTCTGTGAATTGTAAATGTTGGATTTCCAGAAATGAATCCTTTAATACAACCACTTCCTGTGCAACCTTAATCCCTCTATCGACTCTCTCCTATCAGCATTATCGTTGCAATTAATCTGACGGTGTGATTTTCTAAAAATAAGCTAGCAGGATTATATATTTAGAGTATAATTTATGGTGTTAGTATAGCATGTAAGAGAATCTTTAATCATGTAGTGCAACTGGAGGACTCAAAAAGCTAAGTCCTGTTTGTTTACCTTATACAGAATAAGAAAGGTTACAACATCTTTGCATTTGATAACAGGTGTTAAATCTTTGCAGCTTTACCCATTTGAATACGAAATTGCTATTGCATGCCTATGGCCACAAAGGACAGTAATACAAAATAACAAACAAGTACCTTTATCTGTATGATTAACACATGCAAAACAAACCACTCTATTCTCCTACTTTGAAATCAGTGTTGGGTTTTAGTCAGCAGCAGTTGACTATTATTGGAGTGGCTAATCATATTGGGGAGAACGTTGGCGAAGCCTCTTCAGATCGAGGTGATTGTTAGATGACATATAGGCGATGTGTTGCAACTAAATTAATCTTTATACTTGCTTCTAGTCGTTGTAAAAGAAACCTAGTATAGGTTGGAATTTATAATTTGCTCTAGGAAGTTGATAGCATAAATGCTGATGTACTACAAATCCTGGAATTTGTTTTCAGCAGTCATATGAAAAGATATGTTTTATTCCTTACTGATGGGCAGATATACAGTAGTACAACACAAAAGGCATATCATTTGCCAACAATTATCTACTATAACTAGGGAGATTAAAATAAAATGTCTAAACAAATATCAACTACAAACAGTCTTTTATTATTTATTCAAGGAAAAGTAAGCATAGAATAAGACTTTTGAGAATAACAATCTCATCAATCATATCCTGTCACGATCAAAAAACCACCCTGGCCGTGGTGCGCCTAGTGTTATGCTAGGCTAGCCAATTCACTAAGCACATCATAAAGGAACTTCTCATTTAATTCATTACTAATATGATATTTCATAAAATTTCCGTTTAAGCATTTCAAAACAAGTGAAGATAGGTAAAACATTTGAACACTGCCCAAAACCCGGAGTCACTGGTCATGAGCAACTAAAAGAAAATACAAGTACAATACTATCTCCTTAATACAAGATAAGTCTGAGAGTATAAATACTAAAGAAATAGGAAGGAGAAAGGGAAGGTTGCGGACGCCGTGCAGCTACCTCGCAAATCTCCGGTATGCTCCGAAAAGGGAAAGATCAGCTCTCACGATGCCCTGACACCTGAATATGCACACAAGGTGCAAGGAGTAACGTGAGTACGCCAACTTAGTAAGTAACAATTATAACTAAAGACCGAGTGCAGTGACGAGCATTTAAAATCATATAAACTTCATAACATAAAACAACAATAGAAATAACCAGATTAAATCAATAATTAAATTCCGAACATCTCGTTAAACTCCAGTTTTTCAATGAAAACTTGTTTAAAACATTTTGTTCAACATTTTCAATAAAGGCTCAGTGTAAAAAGAAGAGTGAAAACAGTAATTTCATAAAACAAATCCCTCCGCAAGTTATCACTCATATATAGCCACTCGGGCAAACCTCTCAGTCACTCATGACTCAACTAACACCACTCAGCACTCACGCTCAATAGTACCATATAATAACCGCTGCGGCGTGCAACCCAATCCATATATAGTCGACTGCGCTCACTGGGGGTGCGCAGACTCCAGAGGGGCTCCTACAACCCAAGCGCTATATCGTTGCGACGTGTAGCCCGATCTAATATCGTTGCGGCGTGCAGCCCGATCTAATATCGTTGCGGCGTGCAGCCCGATATATATATATATATATATACCTCACAATCCGGCCCTCGGCCCCACTCTGCCATCACCTCACAAGCCACTCGGGCATTTCAATATAAACTCAGGGGATTCATCCCCAACATATCTTTCATATATTTATAATAGAGTGATGAATAGGATTTAACAGTAAACAAGTATAAATCATGGCTGAGAATATATTTTCTATCAAAAACAGTGTGAGAAGAGTAGTAAAATACCCCCTGAGGGTCCAGACAGTACGACACAAGGCCCCAAACATGGCGTTCAACCCAAATTAACAGAATCATTTCTAAAACACATGGATATCATATAAAGTTAATCAACTACACAACTCTACAGTTGTCACGGGACGGACCAAGTCACAATCCCTACCGGTGCACGCCCACATGCCCGTCACCTAGCATGTGTGTCACCTCATTTATCAAAATAGAAAGAAATTCCTGGGTTTCATACCCTCAGGTCTAGATTTACAATCGTTACTTACCTCAAACCGGATGAAAATTTACTCCGTCATGCCCTTGCCGCTCGATTCGACCTCAAATCGCCCTGAATTTATTCAAAATCAGATTCATATCATCAATATACGCTAAAGGAACAACACCGATGCAAAAATAATCAAATTACATCAAAAATTCCGAAATTGGCCAAACCCGACCACGGGCCCACGTCTCGAAATCCGATAAAAATCGAAAATTAGAATCCTTATCCTCTCACGATTCCATACATACTAAATTCATCAAAATCTAACTTCATTTGACCCCTCAATCACCCAATGCTTAGCCTCAAGTTTCAAGCCCTAAATCCCAAATTTTAACCCTTAAATCCCACAAATTTCATGCTTAATCAGTTAGAAATCACCATAGAATCAAGTATTGAGTTCAAAAACATTACCTCCAAGTGATTCCTCTTGAATCTCTATTCAAAATCTCTCAAAAAGCTCCAAGTCCGAACACAAATGGTGGAAAAATAGCCAAAATTCACGAAGGCTGGAATTTATACCTTCTGCCCCAGGGATTCCACACCTGCGGACATGTCACGACTCCAAACCTAAGCTGGCCGTGATGGCGCCTATCATGATACTAGGCTAGTCAATCTACCGTGAAACAACATATGAGTCTTTCCATTTAACACTTAAGTTATCCAATATTCGTTAAAATTTTGTTTTTAAGCATTTCAATAATAAGAATAGTCAAGTCTGAACACAGCCCCAAAACCTGGAGTCAAACGTCATGAGCATCTAAGAATGATACAATGTAATACTATTTCATTACTACAACCAGTTCTAGGAGTATGGATAGATGACAGGATATGAAAGGGAAAAAGGGGCATGTTGTAGACGCCGAACAACTACCTCAAAATCCCCGAACGAGCTCCAAGAGAATGTGGAACAACAAGCGATCAGACCCAGCTCCTGAGTCTGCACACAAGGTGCAGGGAGTAATGTGAGTACGCCAACTTAATAGTGATGAAAGTAAATAATGTCTAAGGTTAAGAAACACGTAAACACAGTCGTCGATGCACATTAAATGAAAATCCTTCTTTTGGAAACACAGATACGATATCTTGTAACATTTAAAAATCGATTTCAGTAATGAAAATGTACCTTTTCACCATTTCCATAGAAATCAAAGGGAATCAGTATATAGAATGACAGGGTTCATAAACAATCTTTCAGATGAAAACAGGTATCATAAACTACCCTCGGGGGCATCATCACTTAGCATCAGTCATTCAGCATGCCTCACAATCACTCAGTATCAGCCTCGGGCTTCCTCACAGTCACTCATGCCTCCCAAATCACTCGTCACTCGGTACTCGGGACTCGCACTCAATATGTACCTGCGCTTACTGGGGGTGTACAGACTCCGGAGGGGCTACTACAGCCCAAGCTCTAATATCAAGCCATCTCGTGGCATAATCACTCAGGCTCTCAGCCTCTCACATATCATAAGCAGTGTAACATGCTGCGGCGTGCAACCCGATCCCATGATATCCTCACAACATAGGCCCTCGGCCATACTCAGTCACAAATCCCTCAAAATTCCACTCGAGTTATCAATAAAACGGGGTACTCGACCCAAAATATCATTTTATATCACAAAATAGCGTAAATAAGACTGAGTTTCGAAATCAGTTAAACATGATATGACTGAGTGTAAATCATAAGTCAACACAGTGAGGAATTGTAGTAAACAGCCCCCAAGGGGTCCAAACAGGTCGGGACAAGGCCCCAAACATGGCGTACAACCAAAAATATAGTAATAGTCTTAAAACATGAAATATCATATGATCTAGTATCAAATACGCAACTTACTAGTTGCCACGGGATGGACCAAGTCACAACCCCCAACAGTGTGCGCCACACACTCGTCATCGTGCGTCATTCCAAAAATAGTGATAGAATGCGGAGTCCGGGGTTTCATACCCTCATGACAAGATTTACAGTCATTACTTACCTCAAACCGGCCTAAATACTAATATGCGATGCTCTTACCTCTCGAATCGGCCCCCAATTGCTCCGAATATAACCAAACCCATATTAATATCATCAATATATGCTAGGGAACAAAACCTATTCGAAAATTATCAAAATTAACCAAAAATCCCGAAATTGGCCAAACCCAACCCTCGGGCCCACGTCTTGGAATTCGATAAAAATCACATAATAAGAATCTTTATCCTCCCACGAGTCTATACATACCAAGAACATCAAAATCGGACCTCAAATGGCCCCTCAATTCCCCAATCAAAGGTCTCCAATTATAAGCCCTAATTCTCCAATTTTTGGGTTTAAATCCCACTAATTTCATGTCTAATTAGTTAGAAATCACCCTAGAATCGAGTATTGGGTTCAAAAACCTTACCTCCAAGTGTTTACCTTCGATTCTCAATCCCTCTCATAAAGCTTCAAAGCCGTTCAAAAATGGTGAGAAATGGGCTAAAAGTCGCGGAGATATATGTCTTTTTCTACTTTCTGCCAAGTGCTCCCTTCATCGCGATCGCAGAAAATGCCTCGCGATTGCGAAGCACAAAAATATACAACTCCTAAACTTACCTTACGTGATCGTGAAGCACTTCCTTCACAACTCACGCGATCGTGGCCATTCCCACGCGATCGCATAGAACAATTCCTTCCACTCCTTACCAGCTCACAATCCTCTACGCGAACGCGACCCTGGCTACGCGTTCGCGTAACACAACATCACAGCCACTCGCGATTGCGTCCTGACCTCTGCGATCACATAGAGCAAATCTCACCCCTGCCCAACTTAGCCTACGCGATCGCGAAGAACTAAACGTCCGCAACAGAAAACCAGGAAAACTGCTAACTCCTCAAGTCCAAAAGTGCCCCGTTGGGCATCCGAAACACACCCGAGGCCCTCGGGACCTCAACCAAACATGCCAACACATCCCATTACCTTATTCAAACTTAGTCGAGCCTTCGAACCACTCAAAACAACGCCAAAACACTAAATCAACATCGAATTCAAGCCTAAGAACTTAGAAACTTCTAAATTTCGCCAATGATGCCGAAACCACCCAAAACACGTAAAATTGACCTGAAAATTTGTACACACGTCCAAAATGACACTACAAACCTGTTCCAACTTCTGGAATTTCATTCTGACCCTGGTAGCCTATTTTCCACTGCCAATCGGATATCGCTAAAAACTCAATTTCGTCATTTCAAGCCTAATTCTACTCCGGACCTCAAAACCACATTCCGAACACACTCCTAAGTCCCAAATCACCTAACGAAGCTATCCAAGCCATACAATCCACATTCCGAGGTCATTTACCTATAAGTCAACTCCCAATTGACTTTTCCAACTATTAAGCTAACTTAAGAGACTAAGTGTCTCATTTCTCACCACGACCACTCCGAACCTGAACCAACCGGCCCAACCCAACATAATTAGGCTAAGCAACACATGATAAAGTAGAAACAAGGAAAACAGGGCTAATTTCATGGAACGACCGGCCGGGTCATTACAGGGTATTTCTTCGCACCTCTGGACTCGCACCTGTGGTCCTAAGTGCGCACATGTGCATCCCACTTAAATCCCAACTACCGCATCTGCGGCTCACAACTTGCACCTGCGGGCTCTCAGGTGCGACCAAAAGCCCGCATCTGTACTCCTAGACCAGGCCTCCCTTTTTCCCCATCTGCGAGAAGCCCCTTCGCATCTGCGATCTCGCACCTGCGGCTCCCCATCCTCAGATGCGGCCACATCAGAAAAAACACACCAGCAACCTTTTTGCTATATTTTCCAACTTCTAACTTCTGATAGCCATCCGAAATCAATCCCGTGCCCCTCGGGGCCTCAACCAACTATACCAATACCTCATATAACATCACCCGAACTTAGTCAAACCCTCGAAACACTCAAAATAACATCAAAACACCAAATTAACCCGAAATTTGCCAACGATGTCGAAACTAACCAAATCACGTACGAATGACCTGAAAGTTTGCACACATATCACAAACGACACTACGAACCTATTCCAACTTCCGAAATTCCATTCCGACCCCGAGTAGTTAATTTTCCACTGTCGACCGAAAATAGCCAAAAATCCAATTTTGCCAATTCAAGCCCAATTCTACCAGGGACCTCCGATTAACATTCCAAACACGCTCCTAAGAAGTCCCAAATCACCTAACGAAGCTATCAGAACCATAAAAACCCAATTCAGAGGTCATTTACCTATAAGTCAAATTTCGGTTGCCTTTTCCACTAAATAACTAACTTAAGAGACTAAGTGTCTCATTTCTCTCCAAAATCACCCTAAACCCGAGCCAACCGACCCGACACAACATAATAGAGCTTAACAACAAATAATAAAGTAGAAATGGGGAAAATAAGGCTAAACTCTCGGAACGACTTGCCGGGTCATTACATATCCATTCCCATATTTGTAACTTACACACAAGGATTCCCAACAACTATCTATAAAACGATAATAGGCATGTATCCATGATCTCTTGAAAAGCAAACAAGAACATACTTCCCAAAAGCTAAGACCAAATCCTATTGACATTGAAATGTAGAACCAATCCGGTTCATCTTCATCACTCTCATCCTTTTCTATGATGACCCAAAAGGTCATCCAAAGTAATTCTAGCTAAATCTGTGTTCCGAGGCTCATAGAGCCTCTGTTAATCTTGCCTCGATATGCGTGCTCAGCCCGGGCATATAGCCGGGAAGCCTCTATGTGAAAATTTGATGAAAATGGAATTTTGAATGAAATAATTGAATAAAGTTGACTTTGGTCAAAATTTTTGGTAAACGGATCCGGACCCGAGATGTGACGATCCCGGAGGGTACGTAGGAAAATATGGGACTTGGGCGTATGCCCGGAATCGAATTCCGAGGTCCCAAGCCCGAGAAATGATTTTTTTTAAAAATTATTTTTTGAAAATAATAAAGATTTTTGAAAATGAACTTTGATGTGAAAACCGTGTTACCGGGCCCGCATTGTGTTCTGGATCCCGGAACAGGTTTATTATATGTTATGTGACTTATCTGTGAAATTTGGTGGAAAACGGGCGTGAATTGAGTGGTTTTGGATAAAAAATGAGGTTTTGAGGTTTTTAAAGAATTTGAAATTTGGCTTGGAAGGTGAGGCTATGTTCCCGAGGTCCGAATGAAATTCCGAGACCGGTAATAGTTCCGTTGTGTCATTTATAACTTATCTACAAAGTTTGAAGTCATTCCGAGCAGTTTAGGTCGGTTCGGCGCGTCGAAGTGAATTCTAGAATTTTAAAGTTCTTAAGATTGATTAAATAGGTTTTGGGGTTTGATTTCGAGTTTCGCTGTTGTTTTTCGTGTTCCGAAAGCTCGAGCGAGTCCGTTTAGTGATTTGAGACTTGTTGGTATATTTGGACGGGGGCTCGGGTGGGCCCAGGTGCCTCCCGGACCCCACGCGAGGCCAAAAACCAGCAGAAACCACTGCTGGTGCACAACAGCTGGTGTGACTGCAGGTGCGGTTGCCCAGCCACAGGTGCGGGACCGCCCCTGCGGTCCCAACCTTCGCAGGTGCGACGCTTCTCGCAGGCGCGACCCAGGCGCCGTAGGGGCGACTCTGCAGGGGCGACCTTCCTTCCGCAGGTGCGACCCCTTCTGGGCTGACGCAAGTCCGCAGGTGCAACCATTTTTCTTCACCTGCGATACCGCAGGAGCGAGCCTCCTTCCGCAGGTGCGAGATTCGTCCAGTGATTTCCTTTTCTCTTAAGTCCAAAACAGTAGGCATTACAGGATTTTCCAACTTTTCACTCCTTCCTTCTTCTCCACAGCCCCTTAGCCATTGTTGAAGAGCTCACTCACTACATCGTCCTAGGTAATCAATTCTAGCTCCATTTCTTCCATTTATCATCATCTATCACCAGAATCTAGGCCTAAAATCATTAAATCAAAGTGAAAGATTGGGTTTTTGGGAAAATTGAATGATTCAACCTCAATTTGGGGTCGAATCTTAAAACTAATCATATATTTGAACTCGTGGGGTTATGGGTGATCGGGTTTTGGTCCGAACCTCGAGTTTAGACCACGTGGGACCGGGGTCGAATTGTGACATTTTTGGAAGAATGCTAGAAAATGAACACCTAGGCTTATATTATTGAGTCTTTATTGATATTATTGAATTAATTATGCATATATATCGTTGTTTCGGAGTCGGATTATAAAGGAAAGACGATCTTAGAGGGTTGATCGCTATACTTCGGAACGAGGTAAGTGTCCTGCCTAACTTCGGTGAGGGAATATGTACTAATTTCTATGTGTTAAGTGATTATCATGTTCGTTGCGTAGGTGAGGTGACGAGTACCTATGCAATGTGTGTCAAGCATGCCCGTGAGTCTATTTTTATAGAAATTGTAGTATTTCTCCCATGTTTAGTATATTAGGGGATTGTCCTTATTTGGTAATCTATTTTTGTTGAAAGTATTGACTGATGAGGTTGAGAAAGTGTTGATATGATTGATAATACAAATGTAGAAGATACGCTCGATGTGATTGGTTATAGCTGAGACCCTTGCCGGGCATTTATTGAGTTGTTGAGTTGATATTTTCCCCTTGCTGGGTGTTTCAGAACTGTTTATTACCACTATGTTGTACTCCTTGCCATTGTATCTGTTGTTGTTTGGTGAGGATGAGTGTAATGCACGAAGGGTGATGCCGTGCCATGACATTTGGTTATTATTGCATAGTGAGGAAGAGTGTAATGCATGAAGGGTGATGTCGTGCCATGATATTTGTTTTATATTGCATAGTGAGGAAGAGTGTAAAGCACGAAGGGTGATGCCGTGCCATGATTTTATTGATTATAAGCACGAAGGTAAATGTCGTGCCATGACTCATTGTACATTGCCTTGTGAGGAAGAGAGTAAAAGCACGAAGGGTGATGTCGTGCCATGATACTTGACTGCATTGCATTGTGAGGAACAGAGTAAAAGCACGAGGGTGATGCCGTGCCATTGTTTACTTTTCCGATATTTATACTTGTCTCGTTGTCGATTACGTTGGGTTGTTTCCCTGGATTCACTGTTATTTCTTTATCTCACATGTTCCCTATTTTTGCTCCCGTATCCCTTACTGCCTGCTTATCTCCTGCTTTGTGTTAGTTTCTGTTACCTGCCGTAGAATAGGATAGGTCATCGTGATTGTCAAGTCTAGCCTCGTCACTACTTCGGCCGAGGTTAGGCTCGGCACTTACTCAGTACATGGGGTCAGTTGTACTGATGCTACACTGCACTTCTTAATGTTGTGCAGATTCCGCATCCGGACCCAGTGGACCGCATTGAGGGAGTCACCTTCAGTCCACCCAGAGCTTCAAGGTATACCCGCTGGCGTTCGTGGGCCTTGGTGTCTCTCCTGCTTTTGGATTCCTCATTGTCTTATCTTTTCTTCTTGCTTCAAGACAATTATATATATTCCTTTTCAGACTTTGTATTTAGCACTCAGTTTAGTAGTTCGTGAGGTTGTGACACCCCGATTTTGGGAGTTTGCAATATTATTGTCTTGATTATTTCGTTTTTGCGTTTTGGGATATTATTACTTTTCTGTAGTAGAAACGTTTGAAGTAATTTGAGATGTTCCAGTAAAGATTTGAAAGTCTATAGTGTGGGATGTCTTCGGTAAAGTTTGAACGTTAAAGAAGTCGAGTTATTTCAGTAAATGTTGAAGGTTAATGGTTTTTAAATACTATTAAGTTTTTTTATACATGTCAAGTGATGTGAACGTTGGCTTGTCTAGCGGGTTCAACGTTAGACGCAGTCACGACCTGAAGGGTGGAATTTCGGGTCGTGACATTTTCAGTATCAACATTAGGAATTGGACCGCCTGCATTGCAGTTCGCCAAGAGTGGAAGCCCGCAAAACTCATTTCCCTGGAAACTGGAGGAGTTAAAGCTTTGAAGTTGAGTGGCCACAGGTATCTTCCCTGACAAATTGTTATAAGATAGATTCAAGAAGCTCAAAGTTGACAAACTCGATAAGCTTTGCGGGATTTGACCAGAAAGTTGATTTTCTGGAAGATTAAGCCGATTCAAGCAGTTTCATGTCGCCAATGCCATTTGGGATCCTACCTGTCAGATGGTTTTTTGTGAAATTACAGTTTATCAATCCTACAAGACTGGTAAAACCAATGGGAATACCTCCATAGAGATTATTGCTAGACATATCCATGCTTGTAACCAATGCCAATGTTTTATCATACTGGTAAATATTGCCTTTGGTTGTTACCATTTCACTTTCTCTCACAAGCTCTCCAAGTCCATCATTTTGCTCCAACTTATAATACTCAATATCAGCTTCCTCCAACTTATTTCCCGCGACCATTGCTATTAAATTGCTAATACACCTTGGAATGGTTCCAAAGAAACTATTATTTTCAAGGTCTAAGATTTGAAGATCTTTGAGGTGACAAATTTCTGGAGGCAATTCACCATAGAATCTATTAAAGCTAAGGCTAAGGATTATCAAATCTGAAAACTTCATTCCTAACCATGGTGGTAGTTGTCCAACGAATTCGTTCTCAGCTAAATCAATTTTCTTCAACTTTGTACAGTTTGTCAATGATGAAGGTAATGGACCAGTAAGTCTATTTCTTCGGAAGTCCAAAGAATTCAAATTACTTAAAACCTCCATGGATCTCGCTATGCCTCCAATCAAGTTATTGTCCCCCAAGTTTAAAACTCTCAACTTTGGCAAGTTCAACAACGTGTTATATCTCATTGGTTTCATTTGATAGCAAATATTGAGAATTGTTTCATTATTTGGATCACTGAGTTTGTAACTACACTGCATTCAATAGGTAATACTCAATGGATCTTATCGCTTTTTCGTTTTGGATATCGTTACTAGTTCTTGGATGGCTAAAGGAGGAGATCCAGATATCTTGACCGACTTCATTGTTCCTGGAAATCGGACTAGAGACACATTAGATAGGAATTTCTTCACCTTCACAGGCATGCGCAGAAATTTTGGCGATGTTATTACAAGTTTTAAGGCGACAAAAGCTAACAAGGCGGAATTTCCATCTTCGGATGGCCAGAGTACTTCACTTGTTGTCCTTCAATTCCCTGGCGCGGGTGTCAACCCGCCCCACACTCAGCCTCGTGCATCCGAGCTATTATTAATAGTGCAGGGCAATCTAGAAGTTGTATTGTTAGATAGTAGTAACAAGATCTATACTTAGACTACAAATTTGTGTTTCCTAAAGGACTAGTGCATTATCAATACAATACTGATTGGAATAAATCAGCTTCAGCTGTTTCTGCATTTGGCAGCACATATGCAGGAACCATTTCACATCCAACAGCTCTATTTGCTATTTGTGTATATGATTAGATTCTAGCTAAGTCATTCAAGACTGATCATAACTTAACATATTATTGACTTTTCTTCCTTATAACTATTTGATATAACCATTCATCATATGAGTTTTAATATACAAAATGTGAGATTGATTAATGTTGAGGCAATCCAGTTCTTTTACTTATTCTTTAAATACACTGGCATACTTATAAGTTAATCCATTGTAGCATGTGGACTGTTGTTTATTGGAAAAAAAAGATACCTTAAAAAATAACAAGTCACCATAGACTTAGACAAAATGAAGGACTATTATGTCACGCCTCGAACCTGGGCCTGGACGTAACACGGCACTCGGTGCCTGACTACGTGTGACCGAGCGAACCAACTGGCTGGCTGAATCAACATGTGATATCAAAACATACTGAATGCAGAAGATAAACTAACACATGCTGATATACTGAAAGTCTGGATAATATAAATCAAAGTGCGGAAATACTAATACAATTCTGAAACATATTTTGTAGCAAACATAGTTTAATATAAAAAGCCTACAACTCTGTCTAACTGTTACTCTAGTCTATGAAGGCTCTAATGAAGTACTGAAAACACTGAATGTCTGAAAATACTGAAGACTGTAAGGTAACGATAATGCCCCGAAAGAACTAGGGATCACCAAATAGCTGGTATAAGAATCCTAGCGCCTCTTAATCATCAACCTGTAAATCATTACCTGTATCTTGAGATGCAGGCCCCGGACAAAAGGGACGTCAGTACATTTTAATTGCATTGGTCTGTAAAGAAACTGAAAGAAAGAATTATAAATACTGAAACTGAAACTAAGCTGATAACTGAGAATTGATAATTGATAACTGAAATGATAACTGATAAATGAAATGATAACTAATAACTGATAACTGGTAACTGAACTGAAAGGAAGTAAGGATATGGATACTCCTCTTCTGAATGATGAACAACCTATTTATCTGGATATTAAACTGCGGCCTCAGGCCCAATATATATATATGCACAAACTGCCTCGGGCCCAAGTATACATATACATAACTGCGACCTCAGGTCCAAAGATGCATAAAGCATAAACTGCAGCCTCAGGCCCAAAGATGCATAAAGCATAAACTGCGGCCTCAGTCCCAAAGATGCATAAAACATATAAACTGCGGCCTCAGGCCCAAACATGCATAAAGCATATAAATTGCGGCCTCAAGCCCAAATATAGGTGTTCAACATTCAGGAATTTAAAATCAAGAACTGAGAATCATATTGAAATACATGATACTGAAATACATGATGCTGAAATACTGAACCAAACTGAGTTACATGATACTTGAATACTGAATAGAGCTAGATTGAGACATGTATTCATGAACTGATTATGAAAATTGAAACTTCAACTATTTATGACATGCTGAGTAATCTAGACTGAGACTTGTGGGCATCAAACATAAGTCTATATTGATTACGCACTGATTTCACAACATTCAGAATGAAAGTCATGAACGAGTTACGAAGCTAGAGAATAGGAGTTCTGCAACTATTCAAGGAACTAGGCTTAACTATATTTCTGAGGCAATTGATAATGTGGTAAAAGAAACGTAATGTAGAGAGAATCATTAACATTCCCAATCATAGAGAATTAACCTCTTATACCTTAATTTCCTGCTCTTGAGCGTAATAAAACGTTTGTCAACCCTTTCAGCTTTAATCTATATCAATACAAGTCAAAGGGATTTCATATTAGCAATAATACTCATGTTTTGGTCCCTTAGGCATTTTATCAAACACTTGGTGGCATAAAACTTCATAGCCCTTATTAATGGTGTTTCTACACCCAATAACCCATCCTCTTACTCCTAGATAAATTCTAATGTCTCAAATGGCTATAATCAATACCTTTCTTTATCACCCATAAGGTAAACAACACTCTTAACTAATAATCAATAATCAACAATCAACAACCTAAACCTATAGCCGTTCATCTTTTCTATCAAACCCATCAACACATAACTCATGAACTAGAGTCTATAATCATTATCCAATGTTGGAATCAATTAGAGGGTGAAGACATTACCTTTTTGAAGTTCAATCCCCTTGAATTCGAGTTCTAGGGTTCCTTCTCTCAACAATGATGTCCCAATCGAATATCAAATGATATAGAGGGTTTACCCATGTTAATAAGATGTTGAGAAATTAAAATTAACTTAGAATCACCATTAGATCTTACCTTGGGTGGTGGAGGGACCCTTAAGGAGTTAGGTTTTTGAGAGATTTCCTTTCTAGAGCAAATTTTTATGTTTTGGGGATGTGGGGGACGAAGTAAGGATTTAAAAATGACCCCCCATCAGCGCCCCCGCGCACTTGACCACGCTAAATGGCCAGAGCACTGCCGCATTAGCGCGGCCACGCTACTGGGCACGCTACTGGGTGCGCATATTGCGCACTGTTCTGTAAAACGGGCATAACGTTTTGCACAGAGATCCGTTCGGGCTCCATAATATATTGTTGGAAAGATATTTCAAACGCCTACAACTTGCATGCTTTGGGTTTTCCAAAATTCCTTACACAGTTCCAATAAACACTGGCAGAAGACAGATCTTCTACAAATTTAGTCGATTTTGTCGAATCTTATGCACCTCACTTTCCATCTTGATTTTGAAATAAATATTTTCACCCATAATTATCCCGATAGGACTTCATATTTATAAAATATCAAATTAATAACCATTTAACATATTGTGATGACCCAAAAGGTCATCTTACGTAATTTAAGCTGTATCTGTGTTCCGAGGCTCCGAGAGCCTCCGTTAGTCTTACCTAGATATGCGTGCACATCCCGGGCGTGTAGCCGGAAGCTATTATGTGAAAATTTGATGAAAATGAGTTTTGATAATTAATAAATTAATATAGTTGACTTTGGTCAACTTTTCTGGTAAACGGACCTGGACCTGTGATTCGACGGTCCCGGAAGGTCCGTAGGAAAATATGGGACTTGGGGATATGCTCGGAATCGAAATCCGAGGTCCCAAGCCCGAGAAATAAATTTTTAGAAGAAATTGTTTTCTGAAAATAATAAAGGATTTTGAAAAAAATGAATAATTATGTGAAAAACCGTGTTACCGGGTCCGTATTATGGTTCCGGAGCCCGGAACAGGTTTATTATATATGACTTGTCTTATTTGTAAAATTTGGTGAAAAACGGGCGTGAATTGAGTGGTTTCGGATCAAAATGAGGTTTTGAGGTTTTAAAGAATTTGAAATGTGGCTTGGAAAGTG
>ML255092.1:424-52552 GCA_005239495.1 Nicotiana undulata
AGGTCGTTTACCAATAAGTCAACTCTTAGTTGACTTTTCCCATTTTAAGGTTGTTCTTAAGGACTAAGTGACTAAATTCTCATTTAACCATTTCGATTTCAAGCCTATCAACTCTAACACATTAATAATAGAATAAACAACATATACTAAGCCACTAACAACAGTTATAATGCAGGTTTTACGTAACGACAGACCGGGTCGTTACAAGTTCATACTCAGTTGTCAACATATCTATTTTGGATTGCTTTACCTGAGTAGTCCCTTCATGAGCCGTTTGAAGAGCTTCCCAGATTTCCTTGGCAGATTCACATGCCGAGATACAATTATACTCGTCTGGTCCAATACCACAAACAAGAATCTTCTTTGCCTTGAAGTTCTTCTCAACAACTTTTCGGTCAACACCATTGTATTCTTTTCTTGTCTTTTGAATAGTCTTTGTTCCCTCTCCAACGACCTTCATAGAGACAAAGGGACCATCACAAATAACGTCCCAAAGCTCGGAGTCTTCAGCCATAATGAAGTCATGCATTCTTGTTTTCCACCAACCATAGTATTGGCCGTTGAATTTTGGGGGTCTATAGGTTGATTGTCCTTCTTCAAAGTTGGGTGGAGCAGCCATTAGAGATCCTTTCTAGGTGTTAACCTTTTAGAAAGAACCTTCTATAATACCAATTGATAGAAACTAAGTGTCCACCAAACTGTATATAGAACCCGGTTCTCTATCAGTTCCTACCGTAAGCAACAGACTGTAAAGACAAACAGTAAGAGACCTGGTCCTCTACCAGTTCCTTCAATTACACAGAGACAACAAGTAGAAGAGACGCAGAATTTTTACGTGGAAAAATCCCAACTCAAGGGGACAAAAAACCACGACCTACACTGATAGGATTTCAACTTCACTAACTTGTAATCTTAACTATTACAAGCCACTTTGTAATGACTCTCTCACAAAGACTTCAATACACTAACTTGTAATACACTTATTACAAGCCACTTTGTTACTCACTAGTTACAAATATTTCAACACACTAACTTGTAATACACTTATTACAATCCACTTTGTAACTCACTAGTTACACAGACTTTAACTAGTGACTACACTAGTCACAACACAAACACGGATGGTTTATGATTTTAAGTTTCCTAAAACAAAGATTCTAAGAAAGAAAGATAGGAGTTACAATGAAGAACAAAACACAAGATTACAACTCAACTAAGGACACAAATATACTCGTTGTAGAACTGGTCCGTAGTGGAGTTGTCTTCTTGTTCTTGACACACTTGAGTCTTCAACAATGGAGAAGATCTTCAATGCTATGAAGATGGTAATAGATACCCAAGTGAATATCTTGCTTTTGTTCAACCAAGATATTAAAGACCTTACCACATTCCAAGAAGGATGTACCATATCTTGAGAGTACACTTCACAACCAATGGGAAGTGACTGTTGCACTGTTACTGCACTGTAGCGTGTACAGTTGCAGGCAGTCACTTTTCTGTCACATCTTTTTATAGCTGTAGAGTTGACCTGTACTTTTGTCTGTGAGTCCGTCAAGGAACCAGGTCCCTCTGTTGTTCCTTATGAGTTCAACAGTACACTGCCTAGATTTCTTCGTGCACTGTGCAGGCAGTCACTTTCTGTCATTGCTTTCTAGCTGTAAAGTTCACTCGTACTTCTGTCAGGGGAAGGTCAAGGGATTAGGTCCCTAAACTGTTTCTTGTGATCCAAGAGTATACTGCCCAGACTTCTTTGAGTTCATGCTGAATAATTATGCCGGACATGCATCAGGTCCTTTATCTGGTTCTTCACAAAAAGTTTGTTAGATCATCAAAACATAACACTAACCCATCACTTTCATCGCATTTGCAAAGCCACTATGGAGTTGCATCTGGTCGCATTTGCGATCATTGGATCGCTTTTGCAAAGTAGTCTGTCATCTCAATTGTGAAGACTTTGTTGCAATTGTGACGTCTGAGTGGGCTTCCATGTTCTCCAATTGCAAACCCAAGGTTGCATTTGTGACTTCTGCAGCAAAACAAAAGGGCCTAAAGAAAAAAATTTAGCTTCATTTATCATATTTTAGAACCCTACACGCAGTAAGAGGCGATTTTGAGTAGGATTTTTCACATATAATTATTGGGTAAATGATTTTAATCTATTTTCTATTATATTACATGATTACTTATGAGATTTAACCTCTAATCCATGGAATTTGAAGAGAATTTTTTGGGTATTTTGTCTATGTTTTAAAAAATGAAAATTTGAGAGCCGAATAGAAGTCAAATTTGAAAATAAAATCATATACGAGCTCGTGGGGTTATGGGTAGTCAAGCTACCCTTGGACTCGGGTTTTGACCGAACGAGCCGGGGGTTGACTTTTGTTGACTTATGGAAAATTGTATAAAGATCATGACTTTATTTATCGGAATTGGTTTCTCTTGAATTTTTTAATATAATTAAGTAGTTTTTGGTTAGATTTGAGCCGTGCCGAAGCGATTGTAAAGGAAAAAGTCATTTTTGAGTGTTGATTTGGCCTAGTTGAGATAAGTATCTTGCCTAACTTTGTGTGGGAAACTATCCCATAGGATTTGTGTTAAATTACACTATTTGAATAACATGAAAGACATGTACCTGAGGTGATGAGTGTCTACACATGCTTATATGTGGACATTGACCGATTTAAACTCTTAACTCGTTCTTATTTGCAATCGTTTGAAGTTGTTATTAAATGTTATAACTTTCATTGTTGAGTTTATTTGTATTTGTGTTTATTTGAAGTTGTTATCACATTTATATCCTTCCTTGTTAACTTTATCCTTATTTGCATTTTATTGAATTTGTTATTACATTTTTATATCTTCCATTGTTGATTTTATCCTTAATTGCATTTAATTGGGAATTGATACTACATGGTACATCTTTCTTGGTTAAGTTTATCTTCTTTTCTATTGGGTTGTTATTGAGACTCTTGTATACATTATTGTTGAGTCGTGGACTATTTTGGTAGTAATATTGGTATTGTTATTTTGGCGATGTTATGGAATATGGGCACGTGTGGTGCGAGTTTTGTGATTAGGGCTGGGCATATATCGGGTATAACCAATAGCCCGAATCGAAAAAAGCTTATTGGGTATCGATATCGGGTTGTTGGGTTAACGACTCGGTAACAATTTGTTTTGTCACTATTGGGTTATCGGTTTCGGCCACGGTTTGCCCAATTTTTTAATGGGTTAACCGATAACCCAATAAGTTTAATAAAATTAGGATGTTACCCTTAAGTATATAAATACATCTAGGGCTTCATTCTCTTTTTTTCTCACAATTTTCCCAGCCTCATTCAAGATTGAAGTTTCCAGTTCACTCGCCAGACTCTGATTAAATTCTTGAACAGTTCTTCTTCAAAATTCAAAGTACAACCACATTCTTATAATCTTAGCTTAAATTTGTATTCCAAAATTACTTCTCTGTTAAGAACAAATTTCGTTCCTTTCTTTTGAGTTTTACAATAGAGTTCGATAATAAAAATATAGGAATTTTTATTATTTTCGATTCTTTATTTTGTGCTCGTGTTTTAGTACTATGCTTGTACTTGTTGATTTTAAGGTGAAATTGCTACTACTTTGTATTGTTATTAATGTATGGGTACAACTGTTGTTGAAGAATTAACACTATTTCAGTTGTATTTGGACAAATGTTGAATTACTAGTACTCTTGTTGCTCTTGCTACAATTGGACTCTGGAAAATGACATCGATCTCTTGATTATGGTTTGGCAGGAAACCAAAAAGTTGTAATTTATGTTCCTGCTAACTAATATTTTGAGTGAATTGGAGATGGAATGCTTGTGGAGTTGTAGTATCAATTTTTGAGATTGCACAGGTCATGAATTTTTCAAAATGAAACATGCTTCAAAAATTAGTTGTGGCTAGAACGCAGGATTGGGTAGTATACTATATGTGAATTCTTCTCTTTTTTGCGTTACTCGAGTGAATTGTCTTCTCTTTTTTGCTTAACTCTAGGTTGCGTTATCTTATCGGGTAAACCGATAACCGAACCGATAACTAATATCTTATCGGTTTATCATATTTGTAAACCAATAACCGATATACTAAACCAATAATATTCATAACCGAACTGAACCGACCGATGCCCACCCCTAGTTGGGATATGATGTGATGCGCATGCAGCGGTATAAGGGTGGATGCACATGCAGTGAAATAAGGTGGGATTGATGCGTGTGTTGCTAGTAACGGAAATTACTTGAAGCCACACGACGCAATCATGGGGCTAAAGTGTGTGAAGTTATTTCGAAAAAAAAATTCAGAATCAAATGTAAGGTTCACACGGCGATATAAGGAGGATTTATGAATTATGACTTGTGATTTATGAATATGAGGTGTGGTACCTCGAGGTGGTTCTTGTTGAAAATCTCATATTGAAATGGCTTGATTAATTGGACCGTCATTTGTTTTCCTTAATTTGTTTCACATGTATTTTTAATTGTTTATGATTATTTTACGGCCTTATCACATGTTTACTTCATATTGTTATTTGTTGCTTCTATTTTCATTGTTAGCTTATATCAACGTTCGCTACATTGTTAGCCTTATCTTGATATTCTTTGTCTATTAGCTTATTAATAATATTTTGTTCAGATTTTTCCATGTCTTGTAAGTGTCTTGACTTACCTCGTCACTACTCCAAGCCTCTAAGCATGACAAACGTAAAATAGGTGTTTGTGATCTGCTACGAAGATTCAAGGTATACCTGCCTCTACGCCCGCAGGCCTCATAGTCACCATCTGATATTATCTTTACTACTGTTCATTTTCATTTCAAAACAATATTATATTTAGAGATTCTAGTGTATTTCGGTAGAGCTTATTACTATGTACTACCGTTTTGGAGTTTTGTAACTATTGCTCGGCATTAGCTACGTTGCTTTATTATTAGCTTAATGTTTATTTAGTTGAGTTGGTTATTTCTGTTAAATCTTATCACATGTTAGGCTTACTTAGTCTTAGAGACTAGGTGTCACCACGATTCCTAAGATGGGATTTGGGATCGTAACAAGTTGGTATCAGAGCTCTAGGTTCATAGATGCTACGAGTCATTAGCAAGTTTAATAGAGTATTGTAGATCAGTACAGAGATGTCTGTACTTATCTTCGAGAGTTTCATAACTATTAGGAAATTCTACTTCTTTCATTTCTTATCGTGCGAATTTATTGATTTCGGAATCTGAGCCTTTATCATTCTTGTCTCTCACGGATGGTGAGGACATGCACTGTTGGATCAGCTGAGAAGGCACCCGCGCCCCCTGCTATTGCCACTAGAGGCATAGGCCGAGGTAGACGCCGAGGAGGGGCACGTGTTGTAGCTAGATCACTTGCCAAAGCAACGACTGAGGAGCCACCAGTAGCTCCGGTTGGGGAGCAGACACCTGAGATTCCTGTTCCTATCCTTGCACTCTATGAGACATTGGCACATTTCCGAAGCATTTTCGGTATTTTAGCTCTGGCGGGATTGATCCCAGTTGCTCCAGCTATTTATCAGGCTGGGGGAGGATCCCAGACTCCTGCCTCCTATACTCCAAAGCAACGAGTCTATATCGAACTTTTTCCAGGAGTTATACCAGCACAACCCATTATCGCGGTTCAACCTGAGGTCAGGCCAGAGACATCAGAGGAGGAGTAGAGGAAACTTGAGAGGTTCAAAAAGTATGATCCTCCTACCTACAGTGGCGCAGTTTCTAAGGATGCTCAGATTTTTCTACACCGGTGTGATGGTAGGCTATAATCTCATGTTTTAGTCGATTATTACATTCCAATTTACTACACTTTAACTTGAGTTTGAGCTTTAATCGCTAGTGTTTTGCACTAATTGTGTGTTTTATGCCTTGTAGGAGTGATTCCGAGCTATGTAGATGTTATGGAATGAATTCAAGTGATTTGGAGCTTTGAAGTCATAGTAAAATCCCAAGGAATTAAGCCGGGATCGTGTAGTTTAGTACGAACGAAGAATCAAGCAGGCACACTACGCAGTGTCCAGTAAAATGCACATAACTTTTCGCTTGGAACTTCGTTTGGGCTCCACAATATATTGTGGAAAGCTAATTCCAAGGTCTAAAACGTTCATGTTTTATGTTTTTTCAAATACCCAACAGAACAGGGTGAAAAGTGCGCGAAAAATGCGAGGCCGCGCACTGACCGCGCATATGGGGCAGAATAGTGTGAAAAGTGCACGGCCAAGTGCACGATCACACTTCCAGGTGCGCGGCCGCGCACGTCCTGTCTAGGAAAGTGTCCTTTTTCGCGTAGGAGAATGTGTATGTGTTTGGGCCTGACCTACTTGGTATATATACATGGAAAAATATTATTGTTTTGGACTTTTGACATAGTTTAGACCTAAGGAGGCTAAGGAGAAGTTGGAGAAGGAAGAGCACAAGGAATCCATCATTCAATCCCATCTCACGACAAGGGTTTGGATTATTTTATGTTTTTCTTTACTTTACACTTAATTGTGATGAATTATTCCATGTCTATGGAGTAGTTCTCTTTGGGGTTTGATGGATTTGGTGTATTGATATTTGTTTGTGGATAATTAAGTCTAGTTTTATGTATTGAATCGTTTTGGATATTTTAACTGTTGTATCTTTATTAACTTGTTAATGTAATCGAGAGAGGCATAACTTGTGATATTTTTGCTTTATATTTAGTTGGTTTAAGTCATTAATTCTTCTTAGTAATCGAAAAAGGCTAGTTGAATTGTTGACTAAACTATGTTAGGAGGATAATCAAAAGAGGTTCTCCTAAAGATCAATCCACTACGAATTCTTGCATATATTCACGCACTTAAAATTGGTTCATATTGTGAGGTTGAGACTTAGTCGAGAGATGAGTTCTTACTAAATAATTGAACTAATAACCAAGTGAACTCGAGAGACTCACTTGAACATTGGAAGTGAATTATCTAGAGTTAAATCCCAAACATGCATCTTGCACCTATCTTATCAACCATATCTTCTCCCTATTGATATCTTCCATTGCTTAATACTTGTGTTGTTTGTCATTAGTCAATAGTTTATAATCTTAGTTAATTAAAGTTTTAATCATATAAACCTCAATTCTTGATCATCTTGGATCGAAATCTAGCTATAAACTACGATAATACTATTTAACTCCAATCCTTGTGGATACAATATTTTAATTACTATATTCGACTAGCGAGCCTAAGTTTATACACCGGTTTTGCGCTCGTCAAATTTCGGCGTCGTTGCCGGGGATCGGCAATCAATAGTATTTGAAATAGTTTGTAGTGCTAATTCAGGAATTTTTTTTAATTTTATTTTCTCTTTTTACGTTTGGGTGTTCTTTGACTGTGCGTAGGCTAAAGGTTAGATTGGTGCATGACCCGATCTTCTGGGAAGGAACTGCAACCATACAAACCAGAAATCGAGAAACATCAGTGATAGTTGAGGAAGGAAAGAAATCTTCTCGAGAATACAAAAACGGTTTGGCAATCCTCAACTAAAGAAAAGGTGGCGGGAGATGATGATAATGTTGATTTGGCTTCTAGAGAGGCATCCCAACTCAGAGAGAAAGCTGCAAGAGATGGTGAAGAAGCAACACTCAGAGATGCACAAATTGCTTATGGGTAGGAGAGAGATTAAAGAAAGACACAGAATCAACCCTTTGGTGCATACCAATTCGGAAACGTAGCTCCCGGCCAAGGGAGACCACTTGGTGATTATGTTAGACGGTTCTACAACCAAGGTTTATCAAGTGTGAGACCACCTCCAGTAGCAGCCAATAATTTTGAGCTGAAGAAAGGGTTGCTTCAAACTCTCCAAAACAATCGTGTCTTCAGAGGAAAGATGAACGAATATCCAAATAATCATCTAATGGACTTCGAGGAGATCATGAACACCTTTCAATACAAAGGTGTGTCACAAGATGTAGCATACTTAAGGTAATTCCCCTTCACTCTGAAAGATGATGCAAAGCACTGGCTTCGAAGCTTGCCTCAAGAATCAATTAGAACATGGGAGGAGATGACCTCAAAATTTCTTGCTAATATTTCTCCTCAGCTAAGACGGGCAAATTTAGAAGAGAAATACATAACTTCTGCCAGAATGAGACTGAGTCTGCGTTTGAAGCATGGGGGAGCTTTAAAGAGATCGTGCGAAAGTGTCAACATAGCGGAATTGAACTCTGGATGCAACTCCAGGATTTTTGCGATGGTTTGACATCGACCTCACGCAGAACATTGAGCAATGCAGCTGGAGGTCCGTTAATGAAGAAGACTCCAGAGGAGATAGTCATTATTTTAGTTGAGTTAGTGTTGTGGGTAATTAGAACTTCAATCTAATGGGTCAGAAGCACCCTGATTATTCATGGAGTTCCTCTGGGGGTACAACAAATTCATGGAAACAAAATAACTCCAGCTTTCAAGGAACTCCTAGTTTTGTTAATAAACCGAGGTTGCAGTTTCAGCCTCAATAGCCAATTCAGTCTGGGTTACAAGATTAGTCATTCATTGTCAAGACTGATGAGAAATTAGATTCTCATGGGGTAGCTATCAAAGAACTCGGGGACAAGTTTGCGTAACTTAGAGAGACAAGTGGGACAAAATGCAAATATATTATCTAAGAGAATACTAGGTACTCTGCCGGCTGATACTGAAAAGAATCCCAAAGAAACAATAAATGTTGTGACCTTGAGAGGTGGACAAGTGTTAAAAGATCCCACTCCAATTCAAAATGAAGTTGTGCCTGAAAAAGAAAGTGGGAAGGAGCTGGAAATTGAATATGATAAAAAGACTGAGAAGAACAAAGTCAAGAAGGGAGCTGAGAAAAAGAAGGAGGCGAAAACTTCAACACATGCCTGCTGTACCGTTTCGCCAAAAGCTCTATAGAGAAAAGCTGGACAAACAGTTTGAGAGGTTCCTAGATATGCTGAGACAAGTTAATGTAAAACTTCCATTCACGGAAGTTCTCTCGCAAATGCAAGATTATGCTAAGTTCTTAAAGGAGATCCTGACAAAGGAGAGAGAGATAGAAGAGACATCGGTAGTGAAACTCACAGAGCATTGCAGTGCAATATTGCAAAATAAAATCCCACAAAAGTGTGGAGATTCAGGGAGTTTTACTATACCTTGCTCTTTAGTCTCTATTAATTTTGACAAATATTTATGTGATTCTAGGGCCTCGATTAATTTAATGCCATTGTCCATTTATAGAAAACTGTAGAAGGGGATTGGAGAGATAAGGTTGGTTCCAATCTCTTTGCAGTTGGAAGACCAAACGACTATAACACTTTAGGGGATAGTAGAAGATGTTTTGGTGCGGGTGGTATGATGACCCAAGGGGTCATTTTATGAATTTAGACTCCGTTCTAGGTTTAATAAGACATAAAAAGATAAATTTAAAATACCTCAATTTGCGTGCACAGTCCGGGCGTGAAATCGGAAAGCTTTTATGTGAAAATATGAGAAATAATGATTTTTAGAGTTGAAATTTGATTATAGTTGACTTTGGTCAACATTTTGAGTAAACGGACCCGGATCTGTGTTACGATGATCCCGGGAGGTCCGCAGTAAAATATGGGACTTGGACGTATGCCCAGAAATGAATTCCGAGGTCCCAAGCCTTAGACATCAATTTTTGAAAGAAATTGTGTTGCTGAAATATTATTGAAATAAAGAAAAGAATTAATGTTTGAAACTACTGGTATCTGGCCCATATTTTGGTTACGGAGTCCGGTAAAGATTTGTTATAGTATTTAAATATTAATTGTGAAATTTGGTGAAAACGGAGTTTATTTGACGTGATTTGGACGTCCGGTTGAGAAATAATGAACTTTAAGTGTTCTTGAGAAAATGATGAGTTTTGAGGTTAAATTCATAGTTTTACATGTTATTTTCATGATTTGATCGCACGAGCAAGTCCGTATGATGTTTTTAGACGTGTGTGCATACTTGGTTTAGAGCCCCGAGGGCTCGGGTGAGTTTCGGATAGGCCACATGATGTTTTACACTTGAAATTCTCTGTTGTTTTGGCTTGTACTGGTGCGCCAGGAATTATTTCTATGCGATCGCATAGTGCACGTTTCAGAGGGGCCACCATTTGTGCTATGCGAACGCATAGCTACTCATGCGATCGCACATCATTACTTGAGCATGAGGTAGGGGGCCAAATTGTTCAATGCGAACGCAAGCCCATCAATGTGAACGCATAGGTCACTGCCTAGTACCCTATACAAACGCGGGCAGGCCTACGCTAACGCATTGAAGGCCTGCCCAGCTATATTTAAATAGTTTAAAGGCTGAATACATGCAGAGACACTTAAAGTTGACACGATTATTCATTTAGACACCTAAACTCATAGGTGTTCCTATTGAACACTTATACTACCATAAACTTATTCCAATTAAGCACTTCTTGCTGAGTTGGCACATAAAGTGAGTTTCACCCAATATGGGCGCGTGAAGACCCCAAAAAACAGATTTTTTTCTTTTTTTTTCTTTTTTTATTTCCTTCTTCATCTTCTTCTTCTTCTTCTTCTTCTTCTTCTTCTTCTTCTTCTTTCTTTCTTNGTATTCGTCATTTTCCACGTCAGCAGCGAGTGCATTGCACAAACTTTGTAGGTTTGGCAGATTGTCAAAGAAGTGCTTAATTGGAATAAGTATCGGGTAGTATAAGTGTTCAATAGGAACACTCTTAAGTTTAAGTGTCTAAATGAATAATCGTGCCAACTTTAAGTGTCTCCGTATGTATTCAGCCTAGTTTAAAACACGGACAGAACCCTTTCTCTTCATATTTTTCGAACCCTACATCCCTAAGGACGAATTTCTTCACCAAAGTTCATCCCCAAGTTGTTGGTTATCAATTCTAAACTTTACTCTTTCAATTACCCAATTTTTTTCATCACTTTTAAATCAAAAACTAAGAATTTTCATGGTAAAAATTGAGGGGATGGGTAGAATTAGGGAATTTTGTAAAAATCGAATCTTTACCTCGAATTGAAGTCGGATTTTGAAACTAATTATATATTCGGGCTTGTGGGTGAATGGGTAAACGTAATTTGGTCCGAACCCCGAGTTTGGACCAAGCGGGCCCGGGGTCGGGTTTTTACGTTTTGAGAAAACTTAGGAAAAATTATAATTTTCAGTAAAGTTAGTTCCTTTAGCACTAATTAATGATAATAAGTTAATTATGGTCAGATTCGGATGTATTGGAGGTGAATTCAAAAGGAAAAGCTATAATTGAGTAGTGAGTGGCCTGCGAAGTTGAGGTGAGTGCTTGGTTTAACATTGACTTGAGGGAATAGGAATCCCCGACTTAATTATTATGTGAAAATGCATGTTTGTGGTGTATAGGTGAGGTGACGAGTATCTATGCACCACCAAATGGTCCACTTACATGATCACTTCCCTGTTTCCAATCTAATTGCTTCATGTTTTTAATTGTTTCATGGTCATTGTTGTTTTTTATAATTACTTGGCTTGTTATATTGTTGTAACTCTTGTTGCAATCATGATTGGGAAAGTATTAGTTGTTTTCCTTGGTTTCATTGTGGTACATAAAGACTGAGTGGGTTGCCATTGTTTTTACGAGATGTATATATATATATATATATATATATATTCTGGCTGGTTTTATTCTGAGATATTGTTTATAAAGTTGTGAGAAATACCGTTTATTGTTTATGACTGTTGAGACAAAAGTATTGTGAAAGGCTTGGCCTGAATTGTGAAAGTTTTGATAAATAAATGAATATATATGACTGTGATAAGGGTGGACAAGCAAAATATAAATATATGAATGTGATAAGGGAGGATACTTGTGTTTTACTGAATTTCAATGATATTTTACTGGTTCTGAAACTCAAGGATTTGAAGCTTACAGATTTGAAAAATTACTGTTTTACTCTATTATCTTTCGTATTCTGTACTTACTGCTATTTTGAAAGTCATAACCTTGGAAATTCTTTGGAAATTTATGTGAGATCTTTGTTACAGCTGAGGCCTGGAATAGGCGACTGAGTTATTTTATTTATTGTTGCAGTTATCTTTCTTATTTGTATTGAATTATTTTATTGCTTTATTTTATATATATATATATATATATATATATATATATATATATATATATATATATATATATTGTCACAGAATACGTTATAATGGCCCGCCTTAGCCTCATCACTACTTTGTCGAGGTTAGGCTCGGCACTTACTCAGTAAATGGGGTCGGTTGTAATGATACTACACTCTGCACTCTTTTGTGCGGATCCAGGTACCAGCCAACGTTAAATATTTTAGTAACGACCATTATACATTCGGAGACACGAGGTATATATGCCGGCATTCGCAGATCCCTAGAGTCTCCTCTTAGTTCATAGAGATTGTTTTATATTTCTCAAAACAATTATATTATTTCTTTCAGCCCGTTATTTGTAGTAGTCTTAGAAGTTCATGAATTGTGACACCAGACCCTGAGGTAGTCTTAGGGTTATTTATATAATTAGTTTGTGGCTCGATTTATTTCATTGCTTATTATTTTGTATTTGGTTTAAATTAAGTTAACTTTAAATTTATTTATTTGTGCTTAAGTAAATACTCAAAGGAAATTAGTTAATCGAACTCTAACATTGGCTTGACTAGCAAGTGTGGTGTTAGGCGCCATCACGATCCCTAAGGTTGGGAATTTGGGTCATGACAAGTTGGTATCAAAGCACTAGGTTGCTTAGGTCTCACAATTCATGAACAAGCTTAGTAGAGTCTGAAGGATCGGTACAGAGACGTCTGTACCTATCTCTCAGAGGCTATTGAGTTGAGAAACAACTCCATTTCTATTTCTATTCTATCGTGCGATTCTTGTTATCTCAAATACTGATTGGATTCTTCTATTCTCTCGCAGATGGCGAGAACATGTGCTTCCTCTTCTGCTGACAACCATTCCGGTCCTCTAGCAGCGGCAACTCCTATTAGGGGCAAAGGCCGAGGCCGCGCCAAAGGACGATGCAGGGGCAGGACTCAACCCATTGCTCAGGCAGCAGCCCCAGCTGTGGAACCTCATATCGAGATTAATGAAGGGGTTTCAGCTAAGACCGTTCCAGTGGGACCAGCTCAGGTCCCCGAGGGGTTTATTGCTACCTCGGTTCTTCAGGACGCTTTGGTCCGTTTAGTGGGCCTTATGGAGAGTGTGGCCAAAATTGGCACTTTCCCTACTGCAGCAACCGTATCTCAGGCTGGAGGAGGGGTGCAGACTCATGCTACCCACATTCCGGTTCACACTACTCCTCAGATGCAGACCCCAGTAGCCAATCCAGTTGGGGTAATTCAGCCAGTTGCAGCAGTGCCGCCAGTTAATGGGGCAGCCATGTCTTCAGATGCTTTGTGGAGACTGGACAGGTTTATCAAGCTTTTCCCTGTTAACTTTAGTGGTGCTACTTCAGAGGACCCTCATGAATATCTTGATAGTTGTCACGAGGTATTTCGTAATATGGGTATTTTGGAGACCAATGGGGTCAATTTTGTTGCTTTTCAAATGACTGGTTCCGCCAGAAATGGTGGAGGGATTTTTTGTTGACTAGACCAGTTGGGTCGCCTACCTTAACTTGGGATCAGTTTTCTCATCTCTTTATGGAGAAGTTTTTTCATGTTACTACTCGAGAGGATAAGCGTTGTTAGTTTGAGCGACTTCAGCAGGGCAGCATGACCGTGACCCAGTATGAGACTCGTTTCATGGATTTGGCTAGACATGTTATTCTCTTGTTGCCCACAAAGAGAGAGAGGGTCACGCGGTTTATTGAGGGCCTTGCTCAGCCCATCAGGTTGCAGATGGACAAGGAGACAGGGACTGAGATTACTTTTCAGGATGCAGCTAATGTGGCTAGGAGGGTTGAGTCATTTCTCAAGATGGAAGGTCAGGGTTTGACAAGAGTCCTCATCATTCCGGTGGTTTCAGTGGTGCCTCATCCGTAGGCGGGACTTCATTTAGTAGAGGCCATTTTTCCAGGCCGTTTCATTCGGCACTATAGGCCTTGTATGGTACTTTGGGTGGTCTTGGTTCTTATCTGCTTTCTCCTGCTCAGCCAGTCTACAATGCTCCTTTAGCTCCTATTAGAGCACCTCATCTGCAGAGTTTTCATCATGCTCAACCGATTCGTTCGGGTCAGCATACTTATCAGGAGGGGTGTTTCAAGTGTGGTGAATATGAGCATGTTCGGAGTACTTGTCCGAAATATGCAAGTAATTAGTTTCAGCATCAGGGTTCTCGTGTTGTAGTTTCGACATCAGCTCCAGTACCACCTGCCCAACCATCAAGAGGTAGGGGTCAGGCAGCTAGAGGTAGAGGCCAGAATTTTAGAGGTGGAGGTCAGGTATCTAGGGGTGGAAGCCAACACTCTAGAGGTGGAGGTCCTCCCAAAAATGTGGGTCAGGGTGGCGGGGCCCAGTCCCGACTATATGCATCTACAGCCAGGCCTGAGGCGGAGTCCTCTGACGCTGTTATTACAGGAATCATCCAAGTTTATGATAGAGCTGCTTCAGTTTTGTTTGATCTGGGGTCTACTTATTCTTATGTTTCATCCTATTTTGCCTCGTATTTGAATGTGCCCCGTGATTCCTTAAGTGTTCCTATTTATGTGTCTACACCGGTGGGGGATGCTATTGTGGTAGATCGTGTATATCGTTCATGCGTTGTAGTCCTTAAAGGTCTTTAGACTAGTGTGGATATTTTACTTCTAGACATGGTCGATTTTGATGTTATATTGGGCATGGATTGGTTGTCGCCCTATTATGCCATCTTTGACTTTCACGCCAAGACAATTACTCTAGCTTTGTCGGGGTTTCCTCGATTAGAATGAAAAGGGACTCCTGGTCATTCTCCCAGC
This sequence comes from Nicotiana undulata, assembly GCA_005239495.1. NCBI lineage: Eukaryota > Viridiplantae > Streptophyta > Magnoliopsida > Solanales > Solanaceae > Nicotiana > Nicotiana undulata. Next base: position 15,322 of record ML255092.1, read on the forward strand.
CGAGTGATTTCATATAGCAAGGCTCGTCGCATGGTGGAGAAAGGGTGTTTGTCTTATTTGGCTCATATTCGTGACTCTGATGCCGAGGTTTCTTCCATAGAGTCAGTTCCTATCATTCGTGAGTTTCTCGAGGTATTTCCTGCAGACATGTCGGGGATGCCACCCGATAGGGATACAGATGTCCCCACCAGAATTCAAAGAGTTGAAAGAACAGTTGCAAGACTTTCTAGATAAGGGTTTCATCAAACCTAGTGTCTCGCCTTAGGGTGCAAAGTTTTTGTTTGTAAAGAAGAAAGATGGGTCGATGAGGATGTGTATAGATTACCGACAGCTGAATAAGGTTACTATCAAGAATAAGTATTTGTTGCCGAGAATTGATGACTTATTTGATCAAATTCAGGGAGCTCGAGTATTTTCAAAAATTGATTTGAGGTCGGGCTATCATCAACTGAAGATTAAGGCGTCCGATGTTCCTAAGATAGCCTTTCGGACAAGGTATGTGCACTATGAATTTTTGGTTATGTCTTTTGGGCTGACTAATTCTCCAACAGCTTTTATGGATTTGATGAATCGGGTTTTCAAGCCCCACCTGGACTCTTTCGTGATCGTGTTCATTGATGATATTCTAATATACTCCCGTAGTCGGGAAGAGCATCAACAACACCTCCGTATAGCCCTCCAGACTTTGAGAGATAATCAGTTGTATGCCAAATTTTCAAAATGCGAGTTCTGGTTAGATTCAATAGCCTTTTTGGGCCATATCATATCAGCTGAGGGTATTTAGGTTGATCCTAAGAAGATTGAGGCCATCAATAACTGGCCTAGACCCACTACAGCTACGGAGATTAGGAGTTTCTTGGGTTTGGCGGGTTATTATCATCGTTTTGTGGAGGGGTTTTCATCCATAGCAGCCCCGATGACTAAATTGACTCAGAAAGGTGCCCCATTTAAATGGCCAGACGAGTGCGAGGCGAGCTTCTAAAAGCTCAAGACAACCTTGACTTTAGCATCGATGTTGGTGTTACCATCAGGTTCAGGTTCTTTCATGGTGTATTGTGATGCTTCCCGAGTTGGACTTGGAGCAGTAATGATGCAGGATGGCAGGGTGATTGCGTATGTGTCTCGGAAGCTAAAATTCCATGAGAAGAATTATCATGTTCATGACTTGGAATTGGCAGTCATTGTTCATGCATTGAAAATTTAAAGGCACTATCTTTATGGTGTGTCGTGTGAGGTTTTCACTGACCATCGCAGTCTCCAGTACTTATTCAAGAAAAAGGATCTAAATTTGAGGCAGCTGATATGGTTAGAGTTACTGAAGGATTATGATGTCACCATATTATATCACCTAGGGAAGGCCAACGTGGTGGCCGATGCATTGAGTAGAAAGGCGGTGAGTATGGGCAGCCCTGCGTATATTTCAGTCGGTGAGAGACCGTTAGCTTCAGACATTCAGATGTTAGCTAATCAGTTCGTGAGGTTGGATATTTCGCCCAATAGTGTTCTAGCTTGTACAGTCGCTCGGTCTTCTCTAATTGAGTGTATCGGGGAGCGAGAGGATGATGACCCGCATTTGATGGTTCTTAGGGACACAGTTCAGCGCAATGGTGCCAAGCAGGTTACAAATGGAGATGATGGTGTTTTAAGGATGCAGGGTCGTATATGTGTGCCTAACGTGGATGGCCTTCGTGAGTTGATTCTTGAGGAAGCTCACAGTTCTAAGTATTCTATTCACCCAGGTGCAGCCAAAATGTACGAGGATTTGAGGCAACATTATTGGTGGAGAAGGATGAAAAAGGACATTGTTGCCTATGTGTCTCGTTGCTTAAATTGTCAGCAGGTAATATATGAGCATCAGAGACCCGGTGGTTTGATACAGCAGATAGAAATTCCTGAGTGGAAGTGGGAGCGTATCAATATGGACTTCGTTGTTGGACTCCCACGGACTCAGAGGAAATTTGATGTAATTTGGGTTATTGTGGATAGGTTGACCAAATCAGCACATTTCATTCCTATGACGAGTACTTATTGTCGCGCCCCCTTTTTCTATCGCACGGGTTAGGTACGTAGAGATCGGGTTTATGACATTCTGGACAACTCCTTAAAGGAATAGGGTTTAAGGAAGAGTCGCCACCTAACGATTTTTATGGTGCGTTAGGGCACCCAGAAATGATAACTCATACACTAGTTTGCATTAGCGGAGATTGGGTAAGGGCTTGAAATTATCCTAAGGGGAAGGTGTTAGGCACCCCTCAAGATCCACAACTGTGGGTCCCAGCCAAGAAATTTTGTGAATTTGGACGATGAACAAATAGCAAGCAAGGTTCATATAAGAGGGGATTTCAAACAGATGTGAAAATCTTTAAAGGTTTTGGGAAAACATTAGAATAAACATTTGAAAAGAAACTTTCCTAGGTTTAAAGTAATGCGGATCACATCAATGCAATACCCGGTATGTCACGCCTCGAAGAGGGGCTACACGTGGTATTAGCGCACCGGTCATCATATCCATATTCTACCCTTCCCACCCCGTAAAGGTTATTTAAAGCGCGTGTGTTGGTCACGAATGCTTATTGCATGCTATTACCCATCCCATCCTATAAGTCCTGGAGGGTATTTAGGACTACTACTCCTACAAGGTGAGTACTAGGCTGAACCCCAGGTTTAAAGGATAAAATTCTAAACGACATGTAAAACAACAAATAGGACCACAAATATAGGAACACATAGGGGCAAATAATGGCTCACAGATCCCTCCACAAATAAACATGTAAATAGCACGTATCAAGCGCAACGAAGTCTCAGATTTTTAGAACCTAAAGCAGGGATTCTAAGTGTGAAAAACAGTAGCAAACAGAGGGGTTTTAATGAGTTTCAGAAAAAGATGCATGCCTGATTTTTAAAACTGATGCAGTTTAGGCAGTGTACAAAATAGTTAATTTCTGATTTTATCAAACGTTGGGCCTAAGGCTTGCCTAGGCGTCTGAATACATACTGATTATTTTTAGACATAGGCGGAATGCAGATCCTTAGACTTGGTTTTAATAAACATGTGATGAGAAATGCAGATCCTATAGGCATGGTATCTAAGAATGCAAATAAGGTATATGAAACCAGTTTTGATTTAAATGCAGAAAGCGTTTTCAACAATTTGGGAACATATTTTGGCGAGGTTATTAGCTATGCAGACGATACAGGGGCCTGATTTCACTTGATTATTGAACCTAATACATGCTTTTCTAGATGTTCAACAGAGTACAAAACTTTAAATATAGACATGCTGAAAGTAGACCACTAAGACAACATGGTCTCTAATGCAAATAATGATAATTATGCACCTAAGAACAGGATATCTAGATGTGAGTTGTGCATGCAGGGACAGTATTTTAAAAACAGTCATTTAGAACGGGAACCAAAATTTCTAATGAGGCAGTAGTTAACTCGGCATTTTTATATGATTTGTCTAACATGATTCCCTAAATGATTAGGAATATAATGAGATGCGGATGTAAATATGCCTAAGGAACATGATATCTAATGCAGTCATGTCCTAAGCAGGATCTCTATTGCACACAGAGGCAAAAGTAAATCCTAAGCATGATTTCTACCCAAAGTTATACTAAACATGCATAATCCCACCCTTTTCACTATCCAGCTCCGGAGTTAGTTTACAAATAATTATTACAGACCGGCATAGCATAAATTACACAACGGAATAAGAAAAATCAAGAAGTTATACTATAGAGAGCCTAACAGTAGGCCCAAGTACTAGATCCACTTGCCATATGCCACGATCCTTAACCCAAGTGTGTCACAGTCTCTAAGGACCTCAGAAGATCCTGGATAGTGTTTCACACCCAGGTACCCTAGCCAAGGATGAGTAAGTGCAGTGTAGAGTGCCAACCTTGTGTGTCAAAGTTCAGTGGTACTCAAGGTACCTAAGGCAATGATCACACGAAGGGGGCTGAACCTAAAGTCTAAGAGTAGTGGGAAGTGCTTGGAGTTTTAAAAAAAAAGAATTTTCGAGTTTGAAAAGAGTATTCTGAAACAATAGTACTTTAAAAACAACTTTAGAAAAAGGCAATAAAGGATCTTGTGAGAAAGAAAGGTTTATCAAGGAGAGAAGCAATACAATCACAACCAACAGGTAGAGAGTTCAGGAAAGGAACAAACACAAACAGGGATAGGGAGTTGGAGAATAATGACTTTAATATCAGCATTAGATCCAAGTTACAGGTTCTCATAGTTATCACATAGTAGTCATATGGTTGTCACACAATTGTCACAAAACATCATAGATTAGTAGAGGCAAGATTGTATGATATTTAAGTAGTAGGAGAGGCAGGTTTTAAGCATATGATGAGAGCAAGTAACAATAATCAGGTTAAGGTAAGAAGTATTAACCTGTGAACACATAAGCATGCTGAAGACATATCAGACTCAAGGGAAAGGAAAAATAGTAGGGGTATGCTAAAGGCATAATTATAGGGAATCATGTGAAAGCAAGACACATATTCAAACATAACAAAAGGGAAGACATTATGGGAGTCATACTAATTACATGGTATACAGTAGAACCATAGGATAAAACACATAAGGAACAATAAATAAAAAGACAAGAACTGGAGCATGTTGTGTATAGGACTATAAAGCTAAATCAGAAAACATACCAGTCAAAGAATAGAGAGCAGCAAAATGCAGGAGATAGCACAGCAGTAGCAGTATACAGGACAAAGAGAGTGCAGCAGCAGAGCAGTAGTATGCAGAATGAGAGAGCAAGTAGTAGAACAATAATATGCAGGAGCACAAGAGCAATAGAGATTACTCAGTCTTGGCTTTCAGCCGGCTGAGTAGTCAGAAATAGATGCAAAGAGCAAGAAGTGTATGTATGAAAGCACAACAAAGGTTCAGAGCAATATATGTGTGTGTGTGTGCTCTTAAGATCAGTCTGTGTGTGTGTCAGTGTCATGTGAAGAAAGAAGAAATTGTCTTTATATAGTTTTTTTTAAACGAGTGGCACATAGGCAAATTATGGAAATACAATCAATCAATACTAATTAAGACCACTGGACTCCTTTAATTAAGGAGTCTAGTTTCAAACGATATAGTCAAGGTAAATAAGGAAAAGAAATCAGTTTAATAAGGCTGATTAGGGCAAAGAAACCCCATAGTGCATAAACAAGGCCAACTACATGGTGTATATTTAAGGCAAGTTGAACTAACCGTGTATTTATAAAGTAAAAATAGGGCATCAGTTTGAAAATCAATCAAGAGGATCTCGGATTCAATTGTAATCACAGTAAATCCAAAGTAATTAAGGAAAACATCACAAAAATATAGAAATAATTCAAAAGTTGGTACAAAATTGCAGAAAGAATATACAGGACCATGTATTTAAGGAAAACGTCACAAGCATGGGATTTTTACACAAAAGGATCATCACAGAATCATCAAGTAAACAGCTAGTAGGGTAAAGGTCGATGTTTTCAAACATTTAAGTAGTAGTTACTCATTAACACAAAGAAAGGCTCATAGAACAGTAAGAACTAGAGGTTATAACAATGAATCAAAGCAGGAGTTGCAGAGAACACATAAATACATAGTCAACTAGTAAAGAACAACCCAGAATACTTAGGGTTTCAACAATAATAGTTCAAATAACACGAAATCATGAGACAATCACTTAAACATAGCATAGGTGGCTAAAAATCACAGAGGAAAGCTGTTTGAGAATAGGGTAGAGAAACCCTAATTTCGAAATTGTTAAAAACAAAATATTTTCGAAGAAAAAGTTGAAGAAACTTCATAATACTGTAAATATGAAACGGATCTCAAAGAAAACCCAAAAAATATAGAAGATTATGGTTTCGTGGAACCCAGAAAAGAGGGCAAACCTCATGAACGTCATAGATTTAGCCGGAGAGACTGCAAACTTACTCAAACTGTCGGGGGTTGGCCGGAAAATGGCAAGAGACCCAAAGGGAGGTGAGTGAACCGCTCCAGGTTCATCTGAGGAGCCTAGGATGTCACTGAGTGGTTGAGAGGCGAGTGGATGACCGGGAGATGATAGGGAATCAAAGTTCCGGTGAGAATCCACCGGAGAAGATGACTGGAGTCCATCGGAGAGGGAAAATCAAGTGGCTTCTAGAGAGTTGTAGATATAGAGAGAGACAGAGAGATATGAGAGATAAGAGAGGAAGCTTCTCGAAGAGAAATGAGACGGGGAAGGGGGGTAGGTCAGAGATATTTTAGGAAGATTAAACTTGGGCCGTTGATCTAATTTGATCAACGGCTCAGATGATCTGAAGGGTTGAGCCGGGTTGGTTTAGGATCTGGATTGGGTATTTTAATTGGGTTTGGGTTGGGTATTAATTAGGCTAGATTTTAAAATACAAGTGGCTAGATATTAAATACCCCAAAATACATAAATAATTAAATAAACAACCAATAATTATACAAAAAATGAAATTGAGTTTAAATAGATGAAATTACAGTAATTAAATAATAAAAAATGAATACTTTTTGAATTAAAAATACCATAAAGTATACAATTGGGCTATAATTGCAAAATTAATGTAATTAAAATTAAATGAAATTGGCTAATTTATGAAATAATTGAATCCTGACGGATAAAAAATGGTTGAAAATGACATACCGAGCTGGAAACATTTTAAAATTATTTATAACATAATTTAAGAACAATTATTTAAATATAAAACATCAAATAAACATGAAAATAATTTTATAAAAATATGGAAAAATAGGAAAAAATACTCATTATTACAATGCATGATTTTGAAAGCATATATTTAAGTTTAAAAATAATTTAAGAAAAAACTGGGTATCAACAGCTGCCCATCTTTACCCGGGAAGGATGAAAGAGTTGTCAGGTAAAGATATGATGGCCAATTTTGACCGAATGGAACTGTGTGAGAGAGTTAGGCCGCACCCTGGCTTCTGAGATGCCTACATATCCCTGGTTTTATAGGAATCAGGCCGTATGTAGTTCCGGAATCATCGGCGAAATATATCGGTGATGCTTCACAAGAACGGACGCAAGGTGCGAGGTAAGGTAAAGTTGGAAGGTCTTACGGGGTTGTATCAGAGAACTGGAGAGGTCCGCTCCTGCCTGGTTGGCTGTTCTGGCATGATTACCTGCAAATAAATAACAAGCATATATTGTGCATAATATAAACATGATGCAAGTTCTCGTTGGACTATGAATGCTCTCTTCGGACATTTTAGGATGATGTCCTTAGACCATGATGTCCTGGGCCATGAATCGCTTGGTGCGGGATTCGCAGGCTATGAAATGATGTTCTTGGTCCATGAGGATGGTGCCTCTGAACCATGATGCCTTTGAATAATGATATGCAAGTAGAAATAAAGAGATCCTCAGGCCATGAAATGATGTTCTCGGGCCATGGAGATGGTGCCTCTGAACGATGACGCCTTTGGACAAGTTGGCGATATTTCAGCCCATGAAGAATGCAGTAGTATGATGCTGACAAGACAGAGCTTAGTCTTGCGATTTGCGAAAGGAAAGAGGGACAGAGCTCAGCCCGAAAGAAAGCGTAAATAAATAACGTAACGAAAGGTGATTGCTTTGAAAAGGTAGATAGGAGCTTTGTGTAATGAAGTAAAATCCGGAGAGAGGTAGCGTAGAACCTCGGAAGGCATAATGGTAGCCTTATGCAATGCACGAAATAAATGCAGGGGAGGTAGTGCTTAACCTCGGAAGGCAGAATGGTAGCCTTATGCAATGATGCGAATGCAGGGGAGGTAGAGCTTAACCTCAGAAGGAAGAATAGTAGCCTTATGCAATGCGAGAAAATGCAGGGAGACAGTGCTTAGTCTCGGAAGGCAGACCAATAGCCTTATGCAAAGATGAGAATGTAGGGGAGGTAGAGCTTAACCTCAGAAGGAAGAATAGTAGCCTTATGAAATGGGGGAAAATGCAGGGGAGGTAGAGCTTAACCTCAGAAGGCAGAATAGTAGCCTTATGCAATGCGAGAAAATGCAGGGAGACAGTGCTTAGTCTTGGAAGGCATAACAGTAGCCTTATGCAAAGATGCGAATGCAGGGGAGGTAGAGCTTAAACTCGAAAGGCAGAATAGTAGCCTTATGCAAAGGTTCGAATGCAGATGGAGGTAGAGCTTAACCTCGGAAGGCAGAATAGTAGCCTTATGCAAAGGTTCGAATGCAGATGGAGGTAGAGCTTAACCTCGGAAGGCAGAATAGTAGCCTTATGCAATGCGAGAAAATAAAATTACAGTAAGAGTTCTTAGCTGATGATAAATTTTGGCGATATGATTGTTATGAATGAAGCGTTGTTTGCGATAGTAGTAAGCGTCGGCATGTGCGACGAGTTTGAAAGCTTATCCTTGAGAAGTATGCGTCTTTCGGGGATAATAGCATGTTTTGGGCTTTCGCCGTATTTGTGCCTGCATCCAAAGAAAAATCGTGAGTTCTGTAAAGGCGAGGGTTAGTTCGTATCCCCGCTGGCTTGGCTAAGCCTATCTGCTTGATAATGATAACTTTGTTGTACCATGGGGGTAGCGTTGCTAAACAAGCTATTTTGGGAAGTAAATATGCATGGTTTTATAAAATATAACATACATTTTAAAAATAATTTTTTTTGGATGAACCGACGACCACGACGCGGTTCAAGACATTGCAGCCTCTCTTGCTACAGAATTTTGAGGGTCCTCCTCTACATTCTGCCCCAGCTTGATAGGTGAATTCTTCTGACTATTGCTTGTGCGGCGACCGGCTGAACTTGCTTCGGAATTTTGAGGTCCCTCCTCAAAATTCTACCCCAGTTTCCATTCGTGGGGAAAATGAATTTTTAAAAATGTGACCGAACCCATAGGGTTGCCTACGTATCCCCTCTTAAACGGGAATCAGGTCAGGCGTAGTTCAATTTACAACATTGAGAAAAGCATAAAGAGTTACACATAGTAGCGCTTGACTGCATCTGAGTTGATTGGTTTAGGCCAAACTTCTCCATCCATTTCTACAAGTATGAGTGCTCCTCCTATCAGCACTCGGTGAACCATGTACGGGCCCTGTCAATTGGGAGAGAATTTCCCTTTTGCTTCGTCTTGATGAGGAAAATTTTTCTTTAACACCAGCTGCCCCAGTGTGAATCTTCTTGGTTTGACTTTCTTGTTGAAGGCTCTGTTCATTCTATTCCGATATAGCTGACCATGACAAACCGCGTTCATTCCTTTTTTCGTCTATGAGGGCCAATTGCTCATAGCGGCTTCTTACCTATTCTGCGTCGCTGAGCTTAGCTTCTTGTATGATTCTCAGAGATGGAATCTCAACCTCGGCAGGAATATCAACCTCTGTACCATAAAAAAACATTTAAGGAGTTGCCCCAGTTGATGTGCGAACCGTGGTGCGGTATCCCAGTAGAGTGAATGACAACTTCTCATGCCACTGCTTGTGCTTCTCTATCATCATTCTCAGTATCTTCTTGATGTTCTTGTTGGCAGCCTCAACGGCTCCATTCATTTGAGGTCTGTATGCTATAGAATTCTTGTGTTTGATCTTGAAGGTTTCGCACATTGCTTTCATCAAATCACTGTTTAGGTTGGAACCATTGTCGGTGATAATCGACTCTGGAACTCCGAACCGAAAAACAATGCGGTCGTGGACAAAGTCGGCCACGACCTTCTTAGTAACTGCTTTGTAAGATGCTGCTTTGACCCATTTGGTGAAATAGTTAATGGAAACCAGAATGAACCTGTGTCCATTGGAGGATGCAGGCTCGATTGGTCCAATAACATCCATGCCCCAAGTGGAGAATGGCCAGGGTGAACTTGTTGCATTAAGCTCATTGGGAGGTACCTTTATCATATCCCCATGTATCTGACATCGGTGGAATTTGCGGACATACTGGATGCAATATGTTTCCATGGTCATCCAGAAATAACTAGCCCGAAGTATCTTCTTTGCTATAACGAACTCGTTCATATGAGGACCGCATGTACCCGCATGGACTTCCTCTAGCAATTTTGTTGCTTCTCTTGCTTCGACACATCTTAGCAAACCCAAATCAGGAGTCCTCCTGTACAGGATTCCTCCGCTGTGAAAGAAATTATTTGACAACCTTCGAAGAGTGCGCTTCTGAGTAGCGTTTGCAAGCTCTGGGTACTATCCCTCTGCCAAGTACTCCTTGATATCATGAAACCAAGGTTTTTCGTCTGCTTCCTCTTCAACATGGGCGCAGTAAGATGGATGATTGTGGATCCCCACTGGGATGGGATCAATGAAGTTCTTGTATGGATGCTGGATCATAGATGACAAGGTAGCCAGTGCGTCGGCGAACTCATTCTGGATTCTGGGGACGTGCCGGAATTCTATCTTTGTGAACCTATTTCTCAATTCCTGTACACGATGTAGATATGGCAATATCTTGGAATTCCTGGTCGCCCATTCTCCTTGGACTTGGTGTATCAATAAGTCTGAATCACCAATCACTAATAATTCCTGAAAATTCATGTCGATGGCCAAGTTGAACCCCAGGATGCAGGCCTCATATTCAACCATGTTGTTGGTGCAGGGGAACCTGAGTTTGGCGGATACAAGGTAGTGCTGACCGGTTTCTGATATCAGTACTGCTCCAATACCAACCCCTTTGAAGTTTGCTGCTCCATCAAAGAACATCCTCCATCCATCGTAGGATTCTGCAATGTCCTCTCCTACGAATGATACCTCTTCATCGGGAAAATACGTTTTCAGTGGTTCGTATTCTCCGTCCACAGGATTTTCAGCAAGATGATCTGCTAGTGCTTGTCCCTTGACCGCCTTCTGCGTTACGTAAATGATGTAGAACTCACTTAATAGGATCTGCCATTTAGCTAGATTGCCAGTGGGCATGGGCTTCTGAAAGATGTACTTTAGCGGATCCATCCTCGATATGAGGTACGTTGTGTAGGCACAGAAATAATGCCTCAGCTTCTGTGCGACCCAAGTCAAATCACAACATGTGTGTTCTAATAGAGAATACCGGGCCTCATACGGAGTAAACTTCTTGATGAGGTAGTAAATTTCTTGCTCTTTACTCCCTGTTTCGTCATGTTGCCCGAGAACGCAACTGAAAGCTCCATCTAACACAGCAAGGTAGAGTAATAGAGGTCTACCAGACTCTGGAGGTACCAAGACTGGTGGTGTTGAGAGGTACTCTTTGATTTTGTCGAAGGCCTCTTGATAATCCTCAGTCCATTTGGTGGCAGCATCTTTTCTTAGCATTTTTGAAAATCGGTTCACAAATGACAGTGGACTGGGCTATGAACCGGCTGATATAATTGAGCCTTCCCAGAAAGCTCATAACATTCTCTTGTTCCTTGGTGGCGGCAATTCTTGGATGGCTTTGACCTTTGATGGATCTAGCTCTATTCCTCGACGAGTGACAATGAATCCTAGCAGCTTACCAGCAGGAACCCCGAACGCACACTTTGCGGGGTTATGTTTCAGATTGTATTTCCTTAACCTGTTGAAGAACTTTCTCAAATCTTCCATGTGATCAACAAATTTCTTTGATTTGATGATGACGTCGTCCACATATACCTCGATCTCCTTGTGTATCATATCATGGAATATAGTAGTCATGGCTCTCATGTAAGTGGCCCCTACATTATTCAGACTGAATGTCATCATCTTGTAGAAATACACTCCCCACGGCGTAATGAATGCCGTTTTCTCAGCATCTTCCTCGTCCATCCAAATCTGATGGTAACCAGCAAAACAATCTACAAAGGACTGCACCTCGTTCTTGGCACAGTTGTCAATTAAGATGTGTATGTTCGGCAGAGGGAAGTCGTCTTTCGGACTGGCCCGGTTGAGATCCCGGTAGTCGACGCAGACTCTAACCTTCCTATCTTTCTTTGGTACAAGGACAATGTTGGCTAACCATGTAGGATATTCGACCACCCAGAGAACCCCGGCGTTGATCTTCTTGGTGACCTCTTCTTTTATTTTCAAGCTCATGTCTGGTTTGAACTTCCTGAGCTTTTGCTTCACTGGTGGGCATGTTGGATTGGTTGGCAGCTTGTGGGCCACAATAGATGTACTGAGGCCAGTCATGTCATCATATGACCAGGCGAATATGTCCTTATCTTCCCTTAAGAATTTTTTATATTCCTCCCTTTCTGACGGCGACAGATGAATGCTGATGCGTGTTTCTTTGACATTCTCTGCGTTTCCCAGGTTGACGACCTCAGTCTCGTCCAAGTTAGACTTAGGCCTACTCTCAAAGTTCTCAACCTCTTTAATAATTTCCTCAGGTATATCATCCTCGTCTGACTTGAAATCCGTTTGTTGCGTTGCCTCGTTGCAGGTCATAGTCGTCGGTTCATCGAGATAAGTAATAGTAATGCTGTGTAAATAAAGTAATGGGGAGGAAAAAAGTAGCAAGTAAATATAAGATTTATAAAGAAACTGGAAATGCTTTGATAAGTTAAATAATTGTTTGAACATGGGAGCTCTTTCTTGCAGAAATTAAAAATGCGAAAAGGAAGAAAATTCTTTGAATAAATAAACTGTAAATAATGCTTGTTTCGTTAGCCTTGCTACCCCGAGGCTCGACGGGCTTTGGTTGTCCTAACGGACCAATTGTTGAGATATGATCCCTTGCTCACGACTTGTATAGAAGGGCCTTTCATCTCCCTCCTCCTTGAGAATGACACAACATTCCATATTCTCCTCATCCAGAAATAGATCCCTCATTGCCGCTAGCGCTTCCTCCTCGTCTGTACCATATGTGATGTCAGCTGGATGGAAAGTCTTCTCTATATGGGGTATTGGCTGCTCCAATGGGTAGTAGGGGTCGCGCCATGGTGGCGACCAATTCTTGAATTCCTTCCAAGTGTACTCGTACCCCAGACCAAAAGTGGTACCGTGTTTCTTGAGTGTTATTGACTTTGTTATTCCTTGGAGATTCTTACCGAGCCCTTTACCTGGCTCGTACCCTTGCCAGTTCAATATGCTTTCGGTTTTACTGCCCCACCACTTTTCCTTGTCAATGGCGTTAACACGTTCAACGTTGTGGTAGATTTCTCCACCCAACTTCCTCCTTCCATCGATGACCAAAAAGGTCTGGCAACCGTAGATATGGTTTCTACCGTCTCCATGAACGATTACCTCTTGGTGATTCCATTCGAAATTTATAGCTTGATGTAGGGTTGATGCCACGGCCCCAGCTGCGTGGATCCAAGGTCGTCCCAACAGTAAGTTGTAGGACGCAGCCACATTTATCCCTTAGAAATCTACATCGAACCAAGTTGGTTCTATCTGTAAGCACAAGGTGATTTCTCCCACGGTGGACCTATGCGAACCATCGAAGGCTTTTACGTTGATCCCTTCTTCCTTTATCTCATGTAGACTTCTGCCCAACTTCTTGAGCGTGACCAGCGGACAAATGTTGAGGCTGGAACCTCCATCAATTAGGATCCTTGTGATGAAATGATCCTCACATTGTACCGTGATGTGTAGTGCTCTGTTATGCCCTAATCCTTCGGGCGGCAACTCATCTTCATGGAAAGTGATCTTGTGACTTTCGAGTACCTAGCCTACCTATTGGCCATCTCCCCGCTGGTGATATTGTCCGGTACGTATGCTTCACTCAGCACCTTTAGCAAAGCACTCCTGTGTGTTTCAGAGTTTTGTAATAGGGAAAGGATGGATATCTGAGCTGGTGTTTTGTTCAATTGGTCGAGGATTGAGTATTTCTTGGCTTGTATCTTTCTCCACTGATCGTCTGAACCTGTTTCAATGATGGGGAGATGTTTGTTGGCCTGCTTGCTAGACTCGGCCAAATGTTCAGGGGTATAAACTCTGCCAGTTCTGGTCATACCCTGTGTAGCGATGGCTTCTTCAGACTTGCCTTTACCTTTCCTCCTTCTTTCAGCGGTATAGTTCCATGGAATGGCGTCTGAGTAAAAGGGTGTCGTTGTTGACATTGCAACTGGAATAGGTGTGGTCATTCTTATTCCTGCCGGAGTATATGTTATAGATGGCCGGACTGCAATTTCGAGCGGTCGTACAAACTCGACTTCGATCGGCACTGGGGACTTTTCCTTTGCGGGTGGTCTCGATTCAAACTCAAGTGGAATGTACATGTTTACCTCAGCTTCCTCTGATGGCTGCATCTGGACCACGATCGGATTAAGAGTAATTGCAGGCTTCTTCGGATCACCCTCTGCAATCAGCCCAATCGATCCCTCGGGATCCCAGTCATCATCAACCTCAATCATGTGTACACCACCCTTATGGTCAGGCGGCGGATTATTGCGAACATTAGGAGCAGGGTCCTTGGCTACAATGATCTTGTTATCTATGAGGGTCTGTATCTTGTCCTTCAAGGAACGACATTCCTCGATGGTGTGTCCCTTCATGCCGGAGTGGTAAGAACATGTTTTGTTTGGGTTGACCCACTGAGAAGGGTTCTCAGGGGTGACAACGGGAATGGGTGTGACATAACCGGCAATTTTGAGCTTTTCGTATAATTGGTCAATGGTTTCAGCTATGGCGGTATACTGTTTTGGTGGACGACGGTCGAAGTTTGGGCGAGGTCTTGGGAAGTTTTGGCGATTAGGTGGTGATTGGTAGTGAGAAGGTTGGGAATTGTAGGCATTATAGACGGGAGCTGGTTGGGAGTATCTGGGCGAGGTAGGCTGATATGTGGGTGGTGGAGCTTGGTAGCTTGGAGCTGGTTGGGGTGTGAAGGAACGTGCGGGTTATACTTGGTATTTGGGCGCGGACTTGGCTTGTTGTGCCACCATCACGGCTCCTACATCCCTTTTCTTGGACACACCGCCAGATTGCAGAGCTTTATTGGTAGCCTGTAAAGCTTCAAAATTAGGAACCATACCATTTTTGATACCTTCCTCGATTCGCTCTCCCAGCTTGATGATATCAGAAAACTTGTGCCCCTCGACCATCATCAGCCGCTCATAGTACTGAGAATCCTGAGCTCGTACAAAGAATTTCTTTATTTGTTCCTCTTCCAAGGACGGTCTGACCTTGGCGGCTTCTGACCTCCAACGAGTAGCATACTCGCGAAAGGTCTCTGTTGGTTTCTTCTTTAAGTTATGGATGTAGAATATATCTGGTGCATTCTCCGTGTTGAACCTGAATCTATCCATGAAGTCTGTAGCCATGCTTACCCAGTTAGTCCATTTCTTTGTATCCTGGCTGATGTACCAGGATAGTGCATCACCTTTCAAACTCCTCATGAAGAGATTCATGCGGATCCTTTCATCTTTTCCGACGCCGACCATCTTGTCGCAGTAAGTTCTTAAGTGGACTCTTGGATCACCGGTGCCATCAAACATCTCGAACTTAGGAGGTTTGTACCCCTCGGGCAGTTTGACATCGGGATGTATGCAAAGATCCTCATAGTTCAGTCCCTCAATCCCTTTGACTCCTTCGACGCCCTGAACTCGGTTGGTCAATTTCTTGAGTTCCTCGGCCAAATTCCTTATGAGCCTATCCTTCTCATCGGACTCGGGTGTATGGGGTGTGGAATGAGCTACTGCTTCCACATAGATAGGATTATGGTAAGCCATGAAGTGGTCCCTTGTTTGATCTTGGAGAGGTGGAGTGTTGTGGTGACATGGGTTGCGTTGTGCTGGTGGAACTAAATCTTTTGGATGATTTGGTTGTTTGAGGATGTTTTGTGGTAAAGTGGGGTTCAGAGCATTTGGGAAGTGAACGTATGGGACGTTGAGGGAGAAAGATAAGTGGGCCAAGTTCTTGACTTGATCAAGTTCCTCTTGGAACTTTAGCAGCTTCTTCTCTAGTGGAGACATACCCTCGTGCAGAACCTGAATACCTCGACCATCCGTGATCTCAACCTGTTCATACCTGTTGTCTTTTCCGGTGCCTCTTGCATCTACCATCTTGGTTTCACCCTTGCTTTTTCCTTTGGGAGGACTGGGAGGAGGAGTAGGAGGAGGGCCTTTTGATCTTGTGCAATAAGTTGTTAATGCTAGAGTGCACGAACTACCCTGTGGGGAGGGGAATAATAAATAAAGAAAAACAAAACAAAAGGTAAGGAAGTCAGTGAGGATTATAAAACATATTTCGGTAATTAAAACACGTAATGCGAAAATGTAAAACGCATCCTAAGTTGGGGAAACTCTTTGTGCCCGAGGTAGGCCTAGCGACAAATTAATTTGGAGAACTTGAAATGCTAAATGCCTCATTTTATTGATGATAAAAATGGACGAATCCAAAAATAATACAAAAACAATAAGCAAGAAATAAAATCACTAATGGCCATTGGCCTTATTACATTGGAAAAGCGGAAAAGCAAATCCTATCTAATTGGTCCCAGAAGGACCTTCTCCAAGCTTGGCCCTCTTGGCATATTTTAGATCATGCTGAGTTTAGGGACTTCGTGCCTCGTTTCCTGCAAAACAAAAAGGGTTAGGCCCTTACCCCCACCAGACTCGACTATTTAACATCGATAATTAGAATGAAGCACTTAGTTCTCCAAATAAATGCACAGAGCGTGAGGGTGTCCGTTTGGGTTCCAGGGAAACCCAATGGACTTTGGACAAGGCTACCTTAGAGGCTATTGTGCGGACAACACATTAGCCTGGCTAGGTTTGACCATGATGCATGAAACATTACAATAGAGTAAGGTTTCTATGGGGTTTTAGACCGGTACCCTTGAGCGGACAACTCAAGGGGGAAGTCACGGAACTGTCGACTGCACCTCTGATCGACTAGTTTTACCGCAAATATGCCTTTCCGAATTTAGGGGGTAGTAATATTGGAATAGCGCAATCACTCATTGTAAGCGTTGCTATAGGATTTTTGTTTGGCACGAGTGGAATATGAATGCGGAGCATGATATGCAATAAATATCATTTCGACAAATAGGCATGTATTTTCACGTTGAGGAAAGCGGTAAAGAAAGGAAATACAACAGTTACAATGGAAAGCGGTTACAAAGAAAACATGAAGATATGTCAGTTTCGTTCAGGTGAAATAAATACTCGCAAAAATTAAACAATTAACATCATATAACAGGGAATGGAAAAGGTGTAAGAATTAAAATAAAAATTAAAGGTCCAAATTCACAAAGCAACTTGTAATGGTATAAGCCTAGGGAAAGTCCCCAGCAGAGTCGCCATGCTGTCGTGCCCCCTTTTTCTATCGCACGAGTTAGGTACGGAGAGATCGCGTTTATGACATTCTGGACAACTCCTTAAAGGATGAGGGTTTAAGGAAGAGTCGCCACCTAACGATTTTTATGGTGCTTTAGGGCACCTAGAGTTGATAACTCATAAACTAGTTTGCATTACCAGAGATTGGGTAAGGGCTTGAAATTATCCTAGGGGAAGGTGTTAGGCACCCCTCAAGATCCACAACTGTGGGTCCCAGCCAAGAAATTTTGTGAATTTGGACGATGAACAAATAGCAAGCAAGGTTCATATAAGAGGAGATTTCAAACAGATGTGAAAATCTTTAAAGGTTTTGGGAAAACATTAGAATAAACAATTGAAAAGAAATTGTCCTAGGTTTAAACTAATGCGGATCACATCAATGCGATACCCGTTATGTCACGCCTTGAAGAGGGGCTACACGTGGTATTAGCGCACCGGTCATCATACCCGTATTCTACCCTTCCCACCCCGTAAAGATTATTTAAAGCGCGTGTGTTGGTCACGAATGCTTATTGCGTGCTATTACCCGTCCCATCCTATAAGTCCTGGAGGGTATTTAGGACTACTACTCCTACAAGGTGAGTACTAGGCTGAACCCCAGGTTTAAAGGATAAAATTCTAAGCGAAATGTAAAACAACAAATAAGACCACAAATATGGGAACACATAGGGGAAAATAATGGCTCACAGATCCCTCCATAAATAAACATGTAAATAGAAATTTCTTAAGTTTGACCGTAGGTTGACTTCATAGCTATCGGGTTTAGATTTTAGTTTCAGGACATGAAATGGGTCTGCTTTGTCATTTGAAACATGTCTGCAAAATTTGGTGTTATACCGAGTTGGTTTGATAGGAATTGGACGCTTGGTTGTGATTCTAGTGATTCTTGTATTTATTGTGAAATTTCATGCATTTTGATGTCCGGTCCGTGGCTCCGAACGTTATTTTGGTATTTTTATGTTTGGTGTTTTGTCCCGAGGGCTCAGTTGAGTTTCAGACGTGTTCCGAAATGGTTTGGAACTTGTTTCAGGTTGCTGGAGTGCTGGTGTTGCAGTTGTCGCAATCGCGAGTACCGGTATTTCCATTGCGAAGATGGCAGGGGGGGTTCCAGTAGTCGCAATTGTGACGCCCTCGTCGCATTTGCGAAGTCAATATGGAGTAGGGTCTGGTCATATTTGCGACCATTGGGTCGCTTTTGCGAAGTAGGCTGAAATCGCAACTGTGAAGCCTTTATCGCAATTGCGACGTCTAAGTGGACTGTCAGGGTTCGCATTTGCGATTCTTATTCCTCAATTGCGAGGGTATGTAATCACGAACCCAGTGTCGCATTTGCGAATTCTTTAGGTAAACAAAAGGGTTGGAAAAAAGGGACTTAGCTTCATTTATCATATTTTTAGAATCCTAGACTCGGTTGGAGGCGATTTAAGGAAGGAATTTCACATACAACTATTGGGTAAATAATTTTAATCTATTTTAAATTATATTACATGATTAGTTATGAGATTTAACCTCTAATATATAGAATTTGAAGAGAACTTTGGGGGATTTTGTCTATATTTAAAAAATAAAAATTTGAGATGTGAGAGTCGAATTGGACCCGGATTTGAAAATAAAATACATATATGGGCCTGTGGGGTTATGCTCAGTCGAGATCTACCCTTGTACTCGAGCTTTCACTGTGAGGGTTCGAGGTTGAATTTTGGGAATTATGTGAAGACCATGACTTTATTTATCGGAATTGGTTTTTCTTTCATTATTTGATATTATTAAGTCATTTTTTGTTAGATTTGAGCCGTGTGAGGGCAAATTGTAAAGGAAAAGCCAGTTTTAAGTGTTGATTTGGCCTAGTTGAGGTAAGTATCTTGCCTAATGTTTTGTGGGGAAACTACCCCGTAGGATTTGTGTTAAATTGCACGATTTGAATTACGTGAAAGACATGTACATGAGATGGCGAGAATGTACACAGGCTTATATATGGAAATCGACCGACTTAGACCCTTATCTTGTTCTATTTGCAAATAGTTGAAGTTGTTATTACATGTTATAACTTTTATTGTTGAGTTTATTCTTATTTGCAGTTGTTTAAAGTTATTATAATATCCTTCATTGTTGACTTTATCCTTATTTGCATTTGTTATTACATGTTATATGTTCCACTGTTATATTCATCCTTATTTGCATTTAATTGGGAGTTAATACTTCATGGAGCATATTTCTTCGTTGAGTTTATTCTTCCGTGTCATAGGGTTGCAGTTGATACTCTCGTATACATCATAGTTGAGTCGTGAGCTATTTTGATTGTGATAATGGTATTGTTGTTTTGGCAATTTTGTGGCATATGGGCACGTGTGGTGCCAGTTGATTATTGTGTTGTGATGTGCGCATGCGGCGATATAAGGATGTTGATATTTATGTGCATGTAGCGAGATAAGGTGTGATTGATACGCGTGTTGCTAGTAAGAGAAATTACTTGAAGCCATGCGACGGGATAAGGGAGCTAATGCGCATGGGGTTATTTAAGAAAAAATATTAAAAATCAAATATAAGGCGCACACAGCGGTATAAGAAGAATTTATGATTTATGACTTGTGATTTGTGATTATGAGGTGTGGTACCTCGGGGTGATTCTTGTTGAAAATCTCGTGTTGAAATGGATTGATTATTTGAATCGTCTTTTGTTTTCCTTAATTTGCTTCATTTGTATTTCTAAGTGTGTTTTGATTATTTTACGGCCTTATCACATGTTTACTTCACGTTGTAATTTGTTGCCTCTATTTTCATTGTTAGCTTATATTATTGTTCGCTACATTGTAAGCCTTATCTTGATATTATTTTTTCTTTAGCTTATTATTTTGTTCAGATTTTTTTTCATGTCTACTAAGTGTCTGACTTACTTGGTCATTACTTCACCGAGATTAGTCTTGATACTTACTAGATACCGTTGTGGTGTACTCATACTATGCTTCTGCACATTTTTTGCACAAATTTAGGTTCCTCTGAGTGTGCTGGACATTAGATAGCTGTTTGTGATCTGCTGTGGAGACTTCAGTGTATACCTGCCTCTATGCTCGAAGGCCTCGGAGTCACCATCTGATATCATTTTTACTATTGTTCATCTTCATTTCAAAACAATATTGTATTTAGAGATTTTAGTGTATTTTAGTAGAGCTTATGACTCTGTACTACCGATTTTGGGGTTGTGTAAATATTGCTCGATGTTAGCTACGTTGCTTCATTGTCGTCTTAATATTTATTTTGTTGAGTTGGTTATTTCTGTTAAATATTATCATGTGTTTGGCTTACTTAATCTTAGAGATCAGGTACCATCACGATTCCTAAAGTGGAATTTGGGGTCGTGACATATATGAGGCTATATATAAAATTTGAGGAAGAATAAAGGTGATTTAAATTGATTTGAAATCATAATTCAGAGTTAAAATCGACCTAGAAAACATAATTGCGGAAATGTATACCTTGTGTATATTATATATACATGATATACGAAAAATATACATAAATATACAGGAAGAATACATAGACATAGAGGGGATCACATTTAAGAACTTAAAATCACATTTGAATTCTAACAGATCAAGTTCTTCTCTCTATCTTCGAATTTAATTCCAATGTTGTACTACCAACGTTTGAGGTGGAAATTTCCTTTTTGGGGTTGACTACATAAGTAAATTTTGTACCTTTCTTACTTCTATAAAAGAAAAATTGTTAGGCACGATCTGCAAGTCTTTGGAGAAGTTTGGGACATAACACTGCCATAGTTCTCCTCTAATGTATTTCTGGATATGGCAATTGTGGGCCAAGGAATGCTTCTCAATTTGAGAATCTCTCATCTTCTTAGTCACTACTTCCTCCGTCCAAGTTTACTTGTCAACTATATTAAAAATAAATATATTTTTACTTGTCCAATTTGGAAAATCAATGGATAATATTTTATCTTTTTTATTAAGTGTTACTTATTTTCAATTTATTTTACGATATATAATAAATAGTGGTGATATAGCAAAATTACTATGTTATTTATTTGTTTCTTAAGGAGTGTGCCAAGTTAAAAGTAGACAAGTAAACTTGGACGGAGAGATTGTAAGTATAGACTAGGTGGGTGTTTGGACTTAATAATTGTAAAATTCCAAAAAAAAAGTGAAAATGATATTTAAAAATTAGAGTTGCGTTTGGACATGAATATTATTTTGGGTTGTTTTTGAAGTTTTGTGAGTTATTTGAGTAAAAACTTTTGGAAACAACTTTTTGGAGTTTTTCAAATTTTTAAAATTCATCTTCAAGTGAAATTTGAAAATTTTATGGCCAAAAACACTAATTTCGAATAAAAGTAAAAAAATTGAGAAAAAGTGAAAAATAATATTTATGTCCCAACGGGTTCTAAGTTTCTATCTTTCCAATTTCATGTATAATTGTATAAGCAATGACCAAAATCTGCTTGGTCAGGCTCATTAATTTTCAGTACCAGGTTTTATTCAGACGAGTTCAATGACAATCCATTATTAATATATCGCATTAGTACGCCATTCGACCCAATTGAGCTTTAAAACTAAAGTAGAAATTTAAACAATTATGAAATGCCTAATTCTAGGAAACTTACTTTTTAATTATTTCCTCTGTTTTGGAGGGTGATTAAATATAGTGACGGACCAAGATTTTGAGGTGGTCATCATTGTCATGGGGATTCAAAGTTGGAAAAGAACTCTCTTGCCTTATGCTTTTTCACTCGAGGTTCTCATAAGCTACTTTCTATTCGCATTTACGTATTGTATAAATATAATTTGTTCCGTTCATTTTTAATTGTCCACTTTTAATTTTGCACTTCATTTAAAAAAATAAATGAAGTGTGTACTTTCTCCGGTCCACTTTAATTGATTTTTGGTTGTTTTCATACATATTAAGAAATTTACCTTTTAACATTAATTAACAATGAAATTGACCATATTAACCTTAATTTGTTCATTGAAAATATAATAAACGCTACTCCAAGGGAAACTTTGAAAAAAATAAGTTAATTCCTTCTTGATATTCGAAACAATCAAATATTATGGACCACAAAAAAATAAAAAAATTCAATAAAAGTTAACCGGAGGGAGTATTTTACAATTTTACCCACAATAATGATAGCATTTTCAAAAGTCTTGGGAAATGATTTGGGAAACGAGCAGTTAATGATAAGGGTAAAACAAGAAAAAAAGATTGTCTTCCTCTTGATTTAGTATAGTGGACAAGTGTCGCGCCCCCTTTTTCCAACTCCTTCTGGGGTCGGTCAAGGGTTTTCGACATTGTTGAGATAACTCGTTTCCTTTTGGGAAAGGAATTTGCAAGTTTGAAAGAGTCGCCACCTAACGAGTTAAGGTGTGTTAGGGCACCTATTTGGGGTTCATTTGCAAACAAGTTTGGTAACCGGAGATAGGGTAAGGGCTTGAAATTATCCTAATGAGAAGGTGTTAGGCATCCCTCAGAATCCACAACTGTGGTTCCCGACCAAATAACTTTTGTGAATTTTTACAAGTAGCAAGTAGGCAGTAAACGTTTAAGAAAAGCAGGTAGTTTTGAAATACTCGCAGTCTAAGCACACATGTGTTACTAAGTTTTTAATAGATAAGTAGATTTGAAAGAGTTATATTCTAAGCATGCATAGGGGATGTCCTAGGCTATTTGTAATATGGATCATCAATGCAATACCCGGTATGTCGTTCCTCAAAGAGGGGCTACACGTGGTATTAGCGCACTGGTCATCATATCCATATCTACCTTTCCCACCCCGTAAAGGTAATTAAAATGTATGTTGGTCAACGACTTCTATTGCATGCTGTTACCCGTCCCTTCCTAATAGCCCTGGAGGAATTTAGGACTTTTATCCTAAGAAGGAAGTTCTAGGCAGACCCTCAGGTTTAAAGGCAAAATACTATGCAACAGACAAGAACACATAGGATTGCAATTAAGGGATAAACACACAAATAAAGAAAGGCTCAGGTATACCTCCACAAATAATGCAAATAGGCGGCATGACTCAAACACAGTTAAGGTCCAGCATTTAATTCAGAATCCTAAAGTATGGTATCTAAGTGATTTTAAAATAACAAAGAGGCAGATTTGTTTCATAACTCAGAGAGGAAGTCATAATCAATTTTGCCTACTGATTTTAACATGTTGATAGTTAAGCAATATGCATAAAGAAGCAGGTTTCCAGTTTATTAACTTTGATCACCTAAGGCTTTCCTAGGCGTGGGACAGTACTCTGTAGTTACCAGATTTATTAAAGAAAATTGTTACAAGTTGTTTTGCCTAAACATGTTGTTTTTAGTAGTTGCGAAAATACAGAATTATTACCAGTTGTTTGTAAATATGGTGAAACCATTTTTTGGCCTTTGTCATGCATCAACAATTAATCTAGGTGTAGAATGAAGCCTAAAACATGACATATAATTATGCAAATATAGAGATACAGAATGATTTGTATGCAGAAGTCCTAGGCAGGATTTCTAAATGTACACGACATGATTGCCGAGTTTCCTAAGGCAGGATTTCTAGATGTACCATAATATTACAGCATTATCAGACCTGGTTTGCATGAATAATAGATTTGTATTAACGTTTATCCTAGAATAGGATTTTTCTAACTGTACATGATAGTGTACTAGTTATTAGCATGTTTTAACACAATATTTTATAAGTGATATGAGGATGCATATGCTGAAAACAGTAGACATAGGGGCCTAAGGTGGCATGTTTTCTAATTCATATATACATGAGTCCTACACATGATTTCTATTACGCAGATAGTAAACCCTAAAGCATAATTTCTACCCTTTAGCATGCATAATACCCATCCCTTTTCACTACCCATCCCCAGAGTTGTTTACAAATAATTATTACAGACCATTGGCATAAATTACATAAATGTACAAAGAAAATAAGAAGTTACCCTATAGTGAGCCTACTGATAGGCCCAATATCTCCAGAATGCCTCAATACCATTGTTTCACGGTCTTTCACACGATCCAGGTGTATCAAAGTTCCCTAAGGATCTCAAGGGATCCCGGGCAGTGCTCACACCCAGATTCATAACCAAAACTTAGAGTAAGTGCAGTGTGGAAGGGCCAGCTTTAATATGTCAGAGTTTAGAGGGAGCTCATTGGGGTCCCTAAGCTATCACATATTAAAGGGGCAGAACCTAGACTTCTAAGAGTATGTGAGAGTGCTTGATATAGTTTTAAAAGAATTGAGTTGTGAAAACAATTTGAAAATGATCAATCTGAAATCAGTTTTTTTTAAAGAACAATAGAAGAGTTTTACTCTTAGTGAGAACAGTGTGAGAAGGAAAAGAAACAGGACAATCAACACGCATAGTTCAGGGGAAACAAACACAAACAGGGAAAGGGGAATTTGGGGACAAGTAGTTCATATGTGAAAGCATATTTGCGCACAGGTAAACATCAGAGAAGTATTACAGGACTTGAACAGTCACAGCACAGTCTATCACAAAGTGTTCATGCCAGCAACTTAACAACATTAGATTAAGGGGTGCTAGGGTTACACACTATGTTCAGGGAAGGGTTCAGGATTACATAAGTACATGCTTATAGTGTACTAGGGTCAGGGAGTAAGGCAGAATTGTGGTGAACATGCAAGAGAGCAATAGACGTGCTGAACTAGAAGGGAAGGAGAAATCACATTGGTGAACTAGTAAACATGCATGCTAATTGCAAGGTAAACAAGAGAACCATAAGTAGAAGCATAAGAGAAATAAAAGGAAGTGCAATACGAATAAAAACATATTGTTTATGATGTTGTAAATCAAATAGAAAACATATCAGTCAACAAATGAGAGAATGAGTTCAGAGAAGTAAAGCAATAGAACAGTAGAGTAGTTGAGCAACAGAACATTAGTGTGTAGAGCAATAGAGCAGTAGAGCAGTAGAGTTACTCAGTCTTGGGTTTCAACCGACTAGGTAGCAAGCAATCAGCAAGAGAAAAGAGTATGTGTGTAGGAGAGAGAGCTTGGAACAATGTATTGTTCGTGTGTGTGTGTTGGTTCATGTTAGCTAAAGAAAGAGTAGAGTATTTATAGCTTGAAAACGAGTAGAGAAAATAAGGCAACAAGTACTAAGTTAATACAATTATGGGGAAAATCCCAAATCAAATTCAATCAAAGACCTGACTCCCTTTAATTAGGGAGTCATAGTTCAAACGGACTCAATCAGAGTTAAATAAGGGAAAGAATCAACTATAAACTGATTTTACCCTAATAAGAGTAGTAAAAGCATGTAGCATGTAATAAAGACCAAATACATAATAGTTCAAGTAAGGAAAGTATATGTTAAATATTTGAAAGCCTATTTATGCACATAAATAAGGTAGAATACAATTTAGTACTGAAAATCAGTCAAAGAATCACGGATGAGACTGAAAATCACAGGGAATCAATGCTAACTAAGGAAAGTATCACACAAACAAGGGAGTAATTTGACAAATCAGTAAGGAGCTCTAAGGAAAACACACAGGAATCACAGCTTTGAGGAAATATCACAACTTTGAGGGAAATCAATAGAATCAATAGAGAATATTATGTAAAAATCGATACAACAAATAATCAAGCATGTTAAACAATAAATAGCACAAATCAGAGAAACCCTAAGCAAGTAGTAGAGAACAGTAGAAGATTGAAAACCCTAACAACAAATTAAAGCGAGAATCCCAAAGAATACATGGATAGTTTCATAAGAAACGAACACACATAAACACACAATCAAAGACAACCTAGAAAATTAGGGCTTTATAGCATAACAACTCAGACAACAAGAAAAGCGTAAGAGAATCGTTCAAAACACAGTAGAAATCACTAAGAATCAGAAGGAGAACCTTTTTTGAAAGGGGGTCAGAAACCCTAACTTCGAAGTGAGGAAATCGTTTGAAAAACAAAGAGTTTTTTTAAGAAAACATATGACAACATTAAAAGAGACATAGGTCCGTCACGGATCTAAAAATATCGGACGATTTAAAGCTAGGGTTTCTAGAGAAAACCCAAAAAGAGAAGAAAGCTTAAAATATCACCGGCGTTTGGCCGAAAAATGCAAGGATCTTACTCGAACGGCCATAGGAGGCCGGAAAATATGGCATGAAACCAGAGATGGGAGTGTGCTGCCTCAGGGTCACTTGAGATCCTCCATCCGTGACACAAGCATAAAAGACGGAGCCATGGAGTTGCTGAGAGGTGGAAACTTCATAGTTTCCGGCGAGGAGGTGGCCGGAGAAGGAGAGACAGAGCTCAGAGGGAGCGAAGGTTCTAGAGAGAGTTGAGAGAGAGAGAGAGAGACTGTTTAGTGTTACGAGTGAGGGGGAAATTAATGGGGGGGGGGTAGTCTATTAGGGGTTAATATGGTAAGTTTTGATCTGGGCCGTTGATTTGAATTAATCAATGGCTCAGATCAAAGGGGGATTGGGCCGGGTATAGTTGAGGATTGGGCTGGGTAGTTAATTGGGTTAGGGGTCTATATTAATTAGGCTAAAATCGAAATTAAAAGTGACTAGATGATATATATACCCATAAAAAATAGATAACTAATTAATAAAAATGGTTAATAATTATATAAAATGAAATTTATGCTAAATAGACTAAATTGATATGTTTAATTAGTATTTAAAATACAAATGACTAATTATTGAGTAGAAATAACAGAAAATATATAATTAGGCTATAATTGTAAAGTTATTGCAATTATAGCCAAATAATGTCAATTTGGCTAATTTGTGAAACAATTAAATCTTAATAGGACCAAAAATGATATATTAAACCAAGAAATATTTTGAATCATTTGTAATGCATTTTATGATTAATTACTGGAGATAAAAAATACTAGATAAATTAGATAAATTAATAAAAGTGTGGGAGAATTATAGAAAAATACCAATTATTATAAAAAACTGATTTTGAAGGTATATTTGTAAGTTTAAAAATAATTAGAGAAAAAATTGGGTATCAACAGCTTCCCCTCTTTACCCGGGGAAGATGACAGAGTTGTCGGGTAAAGATATGATGGCCAATATTTGACCGAATGAAACGATTTGAAGAGATTCAGGTCGCACCCTGGTTTTTGAGTTGCCTACATATCCCTGGTTTTATAGGAATCAGGTCATATGTAGTTCAGGAGTCACCGGCGAAGTATACCGATGAAGTTTTACAAGAACTGACGCAACATACAGGGCTGGATGAATAAACGATTTACGGGAATGGTTAGGAGAACTGGAGTGGGGCCGCTCCTACTAGGGTAGCCGTTGCTCGCCGGATTACCTGCAAATAAGCAATACAAGCGTATATTGTGCGTAAATTTAAACATGATGCAAGTTCCTGTCGGACCATGAATGTTGTCTTCGGACAGTTAAGGATGACGTCCTCAGACCATGACGTCCTGGGCCATGAATTGTTTGATGCAGGATTCGCA
This sequence comes from Nicotiana undulata, assembly GCA_005239495.1. Taxonomy (NCBI): domain Eukaryota; kingdom Viridiplantae; phylum Streptophyta; class Magnoliopsida; order Solanales; family Solanaceae; genus Nicotiana; species Nicotiana undulata. The sequence continues at coordinate 42,968 of ML255092.1, forward strand.
GGCTATGAAAATGATGTTCTCGGGCCATGAAGATGGTGCCTCCTAACGATGACGCCTTTGAATAATGATATGCAAAATTTAGAGAGATCCTCAGGCCATGACATGGTGTTCTCGGGCTATGAAGATGGTGCCTCCGAACGATGACGCTTTGGACAGGTTGGCGATATTTCAGCCCATGAAGATGCAATAGTATTATGCGGACAAGACAGAGCTTAGTCTTGCGAATTGAAGGGAAGATCTTATCCAGAAAGAAAAGCGAAATAGATAGTGCTTGAGACAACGCTTAATGTCGATGAAAAAGTAAATTGGAGGCAGAGCTTAGCCTCGAAAGGCAGAAAAGTAGCCTTATGCAAAGGGAGGCAGAGCTTAACATCGGAAGGCAGAAAGGTAGCCTTATGCAAGATGGAAGGCAGAATGGTAGCCTTATGCAAATGGAGGTAGAGCTTAACCTCGGAAGGCAGAGAGGTAGCCTTATGCAGATGCAGATGGAGACAAGGCTTAGTCTCGGAAGGCAGAAAGGTAGCCTTATGCAAGATGGAAGGCAGAATGGTAGCCTTATGCAAATGGAGGTAGAGCTTAACCTCGGAAGGCAGAGAGGTAGCCTTATGCAGATGCAGATGGAGACAAGGCTTAGTCTCGGAAGGCAGAAAGGTAGCCTTATGCAGGAATGCAGATGGAGACAGTGCTTAGTCTCGGAAGGCAAAATGGTAGCCTTATGAAAATGGAGGTAGAGATTAACCTCGGAAGGCAGAGAGGTAGCCTTATGCAGATGCAGATGGAGACAGGGCTTAGTCTCGGAAGACAGAAAGGTAGCCTTATGCAGGAATACAGATGGAGACAGTGCTTAGTCTCGGAAGGCAGAATGGTAGCCTTATGCAGAAAATTAAATAACAAATGATAGGAGAGTTTCTTAGCTGATAGCAGATTACGGCATTATGATTATTTGTGAGCATTGTGACTACGGAGCACTGTTTGTTTGTGATGATAGAAAATGTCGGCAAGTGCGATGGTTTCAAGAATTGTGACTTCGAACACGTTTGTTCTTTATGCTGAGAGAAAATTTTGAGGTTTGCGACTTTGAAGTGTGTTTATTCTTTGTTCCTGCATCCAAAGAAAAATCGTGAGTTTTGTAAATGGGGAAGGTTGGTTCGTACCCTCGTTGGCTCTGCTTGATTCGTTCGGCTTGATCCAATGATAATGTTCGTATCATTAGGGTAGCATTTGCTAAACAAGGCTGTTTTAAAGAATAAGTATGCATGATCTTGTAAAGATATAGTATAAACATATATTTTAAAATAGTTTAGATGAATCGACGATCGTGACACGGTTCAAGACATTGCAACCTCTCCTGCTACAGAATTTTGAGGGTCCTCCTCAAAATTCTGTCCTAGTTTGATGGGTTGATGTTTCTGACTGTTGCTCGTGCCGCGGTTGACTGAACATACTTCGAAATTTTGAGGGTCCTCCTCAAAATTCTGCCCCAGTTTCCAATTGCGGGGAAAAATAGATTTTTTATTGAATTGTGACCGAACCCATAGGGCTGCCTACGTATCCCCTCTTAAAAGGGAATCAGGTCAGGCGTAATTCAATTTACATCATTTGGGAAAGCATAAAAGATTACACATAATAGCGTTTGACTGCATCTGAATTGATTGGCTTTGGCCAGACTTCTCCGTCCATTTCTGCAAGTATGAGTGCTCCCCCTGTCAATACTCGGTGAACCATATACAGACCTTGCCAATTGGGAGAGAATTTCCCTTTGGCTTCATCTTGATGCAGAAAGATTTTCTTTAACACCAGTTGTCCCGGTGTGAACTGTCTAGGCTTGACTCTCTTGTTGAAAGCTCTAGTCATTCTATTCTGATAAAGTTTCCCATGACACACTGCATTCATTCTCTTTCCGTCTATGAGGGCCAGTTGCTCATAACGGCTTTTTACCCACTCTACATCACTGAGCTCAGCTTCTTGTATGATTCTTAATGATGGAATCTCAACTTCGGGAGGAATGACAACATATGTACCATAAACCAACATGTAAGGGGTTTTCCCAATTGATGTGCGGACGGTGGTGCGGTATCCTAGTAGAGCAAGTGATAACTTCTCGTGCCACTGTTTGTGCTTTTCTATCATCTTCCTCAATATCTTCTTGATGTTTTTGTTGGCGGCTTCTATAGATCCATTCATCTGGGGTCTGTAGGCTGTGGAATTATTGTGTTTTATCTTGAAAGTCTTGCACATGGCTTTCATCAGGTCACTGTTAAGATTGGATCCATTGTCGGTGATGATTGACTCTGGGACTCTGAATCAACAAACAATGCGGTCGCGGACGAAGTCTGCCATGACTTTCTTAGTCACTGCTTTGTAAGATGCTGCTTCGACCCATTTAGTGAAATAATCAATTGCCACTAAGATGAACTTGTGTCCGTTGGAGGCGGTAGGATCGATCTGTCCAATAACGTCCATTCCCGAGGCGATGAACGGTCACAGTGATCTTGTTGCATTGAGCTCGTTTGGAGGTACCTTTATCATATCTGCGTGTACCTGACAATGGTAGCATTTCCGGACGTACTGGATGCAGTCCGTTTCCATAGTCATCCAAAAATAACCGGCTCTGAGTATTTTCTTAACCAAGACAAAACCGTTCATATGTGGGCCACATGTCCCAGCATGGATCTCCTCAAGTAGTTTGGAGGCCTCCTTTGCGTCGACACACCTTAATAATACCAAATCGGGAGTCCTGCTGAACAGGGTTCCTCTACTGTGAAAGAAGTTGTTGGACAATCTCCGAAGCGTGCGTTTCTGAATGTGATTTGCAAGCTCTGGGTACTCTCCCTTTAATAAATACTCCTTGATATCATGAAACCACGACTCTCCGTCTGCTTCCTCTTCAACATGGGCATAGTATGCCTGCTGGCTATGGATCTTCACTGGAATGGGGTCAATGAAGTTCTTATTCTAGATGTTGTATTATAGATGCTAGAGTGGCCAATGCATCGGCGAACTCGTTCTGAATGCTGGGGACGTGCCAAAATTATATCTTCGTGAACCTCTTTCTCAATTCCTGCACATGGTGCAGATACGGCAGTATCTTGGAATTCTTGGTAGCCCATTCTCCTTGTACCTGATGTATAAGCAAGTCTGAATCACCAATCACTAACATCTCTTGGACGTTCATATCAATGGCCATGTTGAGCCCTAAGATGCAGGCTTCATATTCCGCCATATTGTTGGTGCAAGGGAATCTGAGCTTGGCAGATAACAGATAGTGTTGACCAGTTTCTGATATCAGGAAAGCTTCAATGCCGACTCCTTTGAAATTTGCCGCTCCGTCGAAGAACATTCTCCACCCGTCATATGATTCTGCAATGTCTTCTCCTATGAACGATACCTCTTCATCGGGAAAGTACGTTTTTAGGGGTTCGTACTCCCCATCCACAGGGTTCTCAGCAAGATGGTCCGCCAATGCTTGTCCTTTGACTGCTTTCTGGGTCACATAGATAATGTCGAACTCACTCAGCAAGATTTTCCACTTGGCCAACTTGCCAGTGGGCATGGGTTTCTGAAAGATGTACTTCAAGGGATCCATCCTTGATATAAGATATGTAGTATCGGCACAAAAGTAATGCCTCAGCTTCTGGGCTACCCAAGTCAAAGCGCAGCAGATGCGTTCCAATAGAGAATACGAGCTTCGTACGGAGTGAACTTCTTGTTGAGATAATAAATAACTTGCTCTTTTCTTCCTATTTCATCGTGCTACCCCAGAACGCAGCCGAAAGCTCCATCTAACACTGCAAGGTAGAGTAGCAGAGGTCTACCTGGATTAGGCGGTACTAGGACTGGTGGCGTTGACAAGTATTCCTTAATTCTGTCGAAGGCCTTTTGGCGGTCATCGGTCCATTTGGTTGCGGCGCCCTTCTTCAGCATCTTGAAGATCGGTTCACATATGACTGTAGATTGTGCTATGAACCGGATGATGTAATTAAGACGTCCCAGGAAACTCATCACATCTTTCTTGTTCCTTGGCGGTGGTAATTCTTGAGTGGCTTTGACCTTTGACGAATCCAGTTCTATTCCTCGACGACTGACAATGAACCCGAGTAATTTTCCAGCAGGAACCCCGAATGCACACTTCGCGGGGTTTAGTTTCAGATTGTATTTTCGCAACCTATTGAAGAACATCCTCAGATCTTCTATGTGATCGGCAACTTTCTTGGACTTGATAATAACATCATCCACATATACCTCAATCTCCTTGTGTATCATATCGTGGAAGATAGTGGGCATAGCCCTCATATAAGTGGCCCCAAAATTCTTTAGGTCGAACGACATCATCTTATAGCAGTAACTCCCCACGGCGTAATGAAAGACGTTTTCTCAGCATCTTCCTCATCCATCCAGATCTGATGGTAACCAGCGAAGCAATCTACGAATGACTGTAGTTCATGCCTAGCGCAATTGTCGATCAGGATTTGTATGTTTGGCAAAGGGAAATCGTCTTTTTGACTGGCCCGGTTGAGATCCCAGTAGTCGACACTGACAACCTTCCCATCTTTATTTGGCACTGGCACAATGTTGGCTAACCGTGTCGGGTACTCCACAACTCTGAGTACCTTAGCGTTGATTTTCTTAGTGACTTCTTTCTTGATTTTTAAAATCATGTCCGATTTGAATTTTTTGAGCTTTTGCTTGACCGGTGGACACATTGGGTTGGTTGGAAACTTATGAGAAACAATAGACGTACTTAGACCGGTCATGTCATCGTACGACCATGCGAATATATCCTCATACTCCTTTAGAAATTCTGTGTATTCTTTCTTCTCTGACGGTGACAAATGAATGTTGATACGAGTTTCCTTGACATTTTCTGAATCTCCCAGATTGACGATTTCGGTCTCGTCTAGGTTGGACTTAGGTCTGTTTTCAAAATTCTCGACTTCTTTGATGATCTCGTCAGGTATGTCATCTTATTCTAAATCAATGTCCGTTTGTTGCGTTGTCTCGTTGCATGTCACAATCATTGGTTCATCAAGACAAGTAATAGTAATGTTGTGTAGATAAAGTAATGAGAGAAAACAATAGTAATAAATATTGATTCATAAAAACTCAAAAGTGCTTTTGATAAATTGAATAAATGTTTTAAACATTGAAGCTCTTATTGCAGAAATAAAAATGCGAAAAGGAAATCATTTAATGAAAGACAGTGAATGATGTTTGTTTAGCCCTGCAACCCCGAGGCTCGTCGGGCTCTGGCTGTTTTGATGGTCCATTTCTTGAGATACGCTCTTTTGCTGACGCCCTGTATGGAAAGGCTTTCCTCCCCCTCCTCCTCGAGAATGACACAACAATCCATGTCATCGTCTTCTAAGAATAGATTCCTCAGTGCTGCAAGTGCCTTTTATTCATCTGACCCATAGATAATGCCAGCCTGATGAAAGGTTTGATCTAGATGCGGTATCGGCTGCTCTAGTGGGTAATAGGGACCGCGCCATGGTGGCGACCAGCTATTGAATTCTTCCCAGGTATATTCGTATCCCAAACCAAAGATGGTGCCATGTTTCTTGATCTTTATGGGTTTGGAGATCCCTTGGAGGTTCTTGCCGAGCCCTTTACCTGGCTCGTATCCTCTCCAGTTCATCATGCTCGCGATCTTGCTATCCCACCATTTGTTCTTGTCTATGGCATTGACCCGTTCAATGTGTTGGTAAGTTTATCCTCCCAGCTTCCTTCTTCCTTCGATCACTGGAATAGTCGGGCGACTGTAAATAGTATGGCTTCCATCGCCATGGATGATTACCTCTTGGTGGTTCCATTCAAATTTCACTGCCTGATGCGACGTTGATGCTATAGCCCCAGCAGCATGTATCCATGGTCGTCCTAAGAGCAGATTGTAGGACGCTGATACATCTATTACTTGAAAGTCAACTTCGAACCATGTTGGCCCCATTTGCAAGCACAGGCTAATCTCGCCAATGGTGGACCTCTGAGAACTGTCAAAAGCTTTCACATTTATCGCTCCCTCTCTTATCTCGTGCATCCCTTTGCCCAATTTCTTGAGTGTTATCAACGGGCAGATATTGAGACTGGATCCCCCGTCGATAAGAATTCTGGTGATGAAATAGTCTTCATATTGCACAGTGATGTGCAAGGCTTTGTTATGACCCAACCCTTCAGGCAGCAGCTCATCCTCGTGAAAGGTGATCTTATGGCTTTCTAACACTTAGCCTACCATATTGGCCATTTCCCCACTAGTGATATTTTTTGGCACATACGCTTCATTAAACACTTTCAACAAAGCATTTCTGTATGCCTCTGAATTTTGCAGCAAGGAAAGAATGGATATCTGAGCTGGGATCTTGTTCAACTGGTCAATGATAGAGTACTCCTTGACATGTGCCTTCCTCCAAAGGTCGTTCGGACCTGTCTCAATAATGGGTGGCCTGTTGGAAGCCTGTTTGCTTGATTCAGCCAAATGCTCAAGCGTATAGACTCTACCAGCCCTTGTCATACCATATGCTGCAGTAGCTTCTTCAATCTTGACTTTACCCTTCCTTCTTGCCTCAGCTACATAATCCCATGGTACAACATTTTTATAGAAAGGTGGCGTGGTTGATATCGCCACCGTGATTGGTGCATCTACCCTCACTTCGAACAGAACATGTGCTTTAGCAGGTGGCAGAACTATAACCTCAAATGGTGCAGGCGCATTTTCCGGAGGCATGACTTCGACCTCAATAGGTGCCTTTTCGGGTGGCGCTACTTCGAATTCAAAAGGTACAGACATATCTACTTCAGCATCCTCAAACAGCTGAATCTGGACTATGATTAGGTTGAGAGTAACCGATGGCTTCTTTGGGTCATCACCTTCTATGATCAACCCAATCAACCCCTCGGGGTCCCAATCTTCTTCTACTTCAATCATGTGGATGCCTCCACCCTTATGGTCTGGGAGTGGATTGCTGCGGACGTTGGGAGTGGATTCCTTTGCCACAATGATCTTGTTGTCAATCAAGGACTGTATCTCCTCCTTCAAAGAGAGGCATTCATCAATGGTGTGTCCCTTCATGCCGGAATGGTATGCACAGGACTTGTTTGGATTAACCCGCTGGGAAGGATTCTCAGGGGTCACCGCAGGTATGGGGGTGACATAACCGGCAGCCTTTAGTTTCTCATACAGCTGGTCGATAGATTCGGCGATGGCAGTAAATTGTTTGGGAGGTCTTCGGTGAAAGTTTGGTCGAGGTCTAGGGAAGTTTTGGCATGCAGGGGGTGATTGATAGTGGGATGGTTGAGAGTTGTAAGTGTGGTAAACGGGAGCAGGTTGCGAATATCTGGGTGAGATTGGTTGATAAGTAGGTGGCGGAGATGATTGATATGTTGGTGGTGGTACTTGGTATGAGGGTGAAGGTGCTTGGTAATTTTGGGTTGGCTGATATGTAAGTGGAGGTGTTTGGTAGGTGTGGTATTTTAATGGGGATTTGGTTCTCTGTGAAACCATCACGGCTCCCACATACCTCTTTTTGGACACACCACAGGACTGTAAAGCCTTATTTGTAGCTTATAAGGCTTCAAAATTAGTGACCATACCACTTTGATACCTTCTTCGATTCTCTCACCCAATTTGATGATATCGGAGAACTTGTGGTTCTCAATCACCATCAACCTCTCATAGTATTGCGGATCCTGATCTCAGACAAAGAACTTATTCATTTGTTCCTCGTCTAAAGGCGGGCCTGACCTTAGCAGCTTCGGACCTCCAGCGGGTAGCATACTCGCGAAACATTTCACTGGGTTTCTTCTTCAGATTCTGGATGTAGAACACATCAGGTGCATTCTTTGTATTAAAGCTGAACCTATCCATGAATTCAGACGCCATGCTTACCCAATTCGACCATTTCCTGGGGTCTTGGCTGATGTACCAAGATAGAGCATCCCCTGTCAAGCTCCTCATGAAAAGCTTCATGCGGATCTTTTCATCTTTCCCTACTCCAACCAGCTTGTCACAGTAAGTTCTCAAATGGAACCTTGGGTCACCTGTGCCATCAAACATTTCAAACTTTGGAGATTTGTACCCCTCGGGCAGTTCGACATCGGGTTGTATGCAAAGGTCTTCATAGTTCAGCCCCTCGACGCCTTTGCTTCCTTCAACGCCTTGAACTCGGTTGGTCATCTTTTTTAGTTCCTCGACCAAGTTCCTGATAAGTAGATCCTTTTCTCCGGACTCGGGTGTGTATGAGATAGGTTGGGTGGAGTGTGGTATAGTTTCCACGTAGATGGGGTTATTGTGATGGCCTGGTGCATGGGCTTAAAGGTGGTCATTTGTGGAGTTCTGAGGTTCTGGGATGTGTAGCGGAGTATTCCTTGGAGTATGGCAGGTATTGCATTGTGTTGCAAGGGTTTGGTTTTTTGGTGGAGTGGTGTGATGATGAGCTGCGGGATGATTTTGCTGCTTGCTTTGGGATATTTTGAGGAGGTGTAGGATTCTGGATATTGACGTCTGGGACGTTAAGGGTGAATGACAAGTTTTCCAGATTTCGAACTTGATCAAGCTCTTCTTGAAATTTCAGCAACTTTTGTTCTAGCTGCGACATAGTCTCATTTTGGACCCGAATACCCTGGCCGTCAGTGGCCTCTACCCGTTCAACTATGTTTTCTTTCCTGATGTTGCCCAAATCTTCCATTTTCTTTTTGCCTTTGCTTATGCCATTGGGAGGACTATGAGGAGGAGAGAGTGGAGAGCCCTTGGATCTTGTGAGGTATGACGATGATGCCAGAGTACACGAACCAACCTTTGGGGAGGGGAATAATAAAAGAAAAAGAAACAAAAACAAAAAAGGTAGCCAAGTCAGTGAGGATTATGAAAAGTATTGCAGTATTTAAACACATAGCGCGAGAACATAAAGCGTGTCCTAATTTGGGAACCTTATTGCGCCCGAGGTAGGCCTAGCGACAAATTAATTTGGAGAACTTTAAATCCTAAAATGTCTCATTTCATTAATGTAAAAATTGACGAATCCAAAACGACACTAAAATAAGCAAGAAATAAAATCACTAATGGCCATTGGCCTTATTACATTGATAAAGCGAAAAAACGAAATCCTATCTACTTGGTCCTAGAGGGACCTTCCCCAGACTCGGCATCCTTGATTCCCTCGAACAGGTTCCCCAGCTCGCGAAGTCCGAGTAGCAGGTATGCTCTGGCTAGATGTCCTCCTTCGTTCCCTCCATACTTTTGACAATCTTCAACCCTTTTGATGAACTTACCATCTAACTCGACTATGCCTCGTTCCAGGTACCCCAGCTTTCTATTGGTACTGATGCCCATGTATTTCCATTCCTCAACCAGCTTCTTGTTGGACTCATGTATCTCGCGGTGCTCGTTCTCGCATTCACGGATCCTTTTGCATAGTTGATTGTACTTGACCTGTGCCTCGGCCTTTTCATCTATGATCCTGTGGCCTCGGACGAACCCCGACTTGCCTAGACCATCCCAATTGTCTTCCAACCAACCCGAATAGAAAGGTGTATGTCACGACCCCAAATCCTAACAGGTCGTGATGGCGCCTATCGTGGAATTAGGCTAGCCAA
>ML255095.1:0-16638 GCA_005239495.1 Nicotiana undulata
TCTTCATCTGATTGAGCCATGAGAGCAAATAGCGAGTCATACTCCTTTTCCTTGTTGTCAACAGCCATCATGGACCTTTTTTCTGTTTCAGGTTCCTCATCAGATTCGCTTGATGAATCTCCCCAAGCAGCAAGGGCTTGTCTTACAACATTGTCAGCTGCACTCTTCCTGCTGAATCTTCTCTCCTGAATCTGGTTCCTCCTTGGGGCCTTATCCATGTTGAATTTTTGAGTATCCTGCTTAAGTAACGGACAATCTTTTATGAAATGACCCTGCTTGCCACACTTATGACACAAGTCATGGTTCCTAAGCTTGCTTGAGCTACCCCTTCTTGGTATTCCACCATTCCTTCGAACCATCTTCTGAAATCTCTTGGTGAGATAGGCCATATNTTTCTTTATCTTCATCTCGTAGATTTTCAGGTTCCCTATCAGCTCATCCATTGTTAGGACTTGCAAGTCCTTTGCCTCAGTGATAGCGTTTACTTTACTTTCCCATGAGCTAGGTAGAACACTCAGAATTTTTCGCACTAGTTTGTTCCTGGGAATGATCTCTCCTAGAGAGTGTAACTCATTGATGATGGAAGTGAACCTAGTATGCATGTCTTGTATGTTTTCTTCTTCCTTCATCTTGAACAACTCATACTCGGTAGTGAGCATGTCTATCTTAGATTGCTTTACTTGTGTTGTTCCTTCATGGGCTGTTTGCAGGGCCTGCCAGATTTCTTTCGCAGTTTGACAAGCAGAGATTCTGTTATATTCATCCGGCCCTATTCCACACACTAGAATTTTTTTGGCACGATAATTCTTTTCCACAGCTTTTCTATCGGCCTCATTGTAGTCCAGTCTTGTTTTAGGCATACGCAGTTCAACCTCTCCTACCTTGTGCATAGGGACGTGAGGTCCATCACAGATGATGTCCCATAGCTCTGAATCTTCAGCCATGATGAAGTCGTGCATGCGAGTCTTCCACCATCCATAGTATTGACCGTTGAACCTAGGAGGTCGATATGTAGATTGTCCTTCCTCAAAGTTTGGTGGAGCAGCCATTACAGATCCTTTCTTGGTGTTAACCGTTTAGAAAGAACCCGCTCTGATACCAATTGATAGTTTTAGGGGTCCACCAAACAGTAGAGGTACCAGGTCCTCTACCTGTTTCCACAGAGTTATAAACTAAAAATGCGCAAGGAGACAAAGGATTTTTACGTGGAAAAATCCCACTCAAGGGGACAAAAACCACGACCTACACTTGTAGGATTTCAACTTCACTAACTTGTAATCTAGACTATTACAAGCCACTTTGAAAGGCAACCTTACAAAGACTTCTACACACTAACTTGTAATACTTATTACAAGCCACTTTGAAACTATCTAGTTACAAAGACTTTGACACATGACTAGCTTTAGCCACACAGAGATTGAGAGAGTAAAGAGTTAAAAGGATTCCTAACTAGTTGCTTATACAAAAGCTAGTAGGATACAATGATAAACAAAATACAAGATTACAACTCAACTAAGGACATTACCAATACTTGATGAGTACGTTTTGTAGCCTCTAGTGGAGTTGTCTTCTTGCTCTTGAAGCTCTTGAGTCTTTAATGCTTGAGAGCACTTAATGCTTGAATATTCTTTTTGTAAAAGCTCAAGTGAATAAGTTGTTGTTCTTGCTTCAAGATATTATCTTGCATTCCATGTCCCAAGAAGGATGCCCAATGTCTTAAGGATATAAGGCTCAACCACAAGGAAGTGACTCCTGCACTGCTGCTACACTGTAGCGTGAGCAGTGACAGCCAGTCACTTTTCTGTCACAGTTTTCTACAGCTGTCAAGTTGACTTGTTCTTGAATCTGTGAGTCCGATGAGGGAGCCGGTCCCTCATCTGATCCGTCCTCATTCAGTGAGAATGATCCGGAATTCCTGAAGACATAGATGACTTGTGATGCTGTATGTGCATTAGGTCCTCGACCTGGTACTTCACATAAAAGTTTGTTGAATCATCAAAACAGAATACAACTCATCAATCGGGTAGTTTTTGTTAGTCTAGTGAAGAGATTGTAAGCTGATTTTGTTGTGAAGTTCTCATTGTCGGTAGTTCCTGTTAGTCTAGTGAAGAGATTGTAAGTTGATTTTGTTGTGAAGTTCTCATCCTCTGTTTCTTTCCCGAAAACGAAATTGTTTAGGTGTTCAAAGAAAGAAATATAGGTTTGTTATATGATGTCAGAGATCGTATTTGGTAGGTCATAGGTTAGTGGGGATGTTATGATGAAAGTTATGACTTATGACCAATTTACTATTGTTTTGCTAGGGATCTCATGATGAAACATTTGACTTATTGACGTCTTAATTAGTACTTTTCTATTTCATTTTATGTGAATGGTTTTTCTTATAGATTTAAAGTATTTGATTTATATATTGTGTTAATGACGATGGAGGATAATAATATTAAGGTGGCGCTTCAAAAGACACAAAAATCACAGTGAAATTAAAGGATAAATAGTTTACTGAATTTAAATTCTAAAAAATTGTATAGAAATAGAATAATTTCAAGCATTTGAAACATACCAAAATATAAAGAGTGTCATACATAGAGAAATATAAAGTTAAAGAAACAACTCAAATATTATGTCCTAAACAGTTGAAGCTAAATTTGAAAACTTCTTTTGTTTATTGGTGGTAACTCTCGCATATGACAAGGGAAAAGGAAAGGAGCTGGGGATAAGGAGAAAAAAATTAGAATTAAAAACTACTTTTCTATTTCTCTAAAATATTGACATCTTGATCTTTAAACCTGAGTTGGATTAGGTGAAAGCATGGTGCCATAATAATTAGAAGCACTATTTAGTGGAAGAAAGCAAGTAATTACTTTTAGAAACTTCTGTTTGATTTTTTTTTTATTTTTTAAAGCAGTGGCTACAATTAGAGGTGGCATTCCGCAGTTCGAATTGCATATGATAATTTTGGTTTGGATTTTTTATTTTTCGATTGAAGAAACAACAATTCAAATTCAATCCAAATAAATTTTTTAGTTCAATTTCGGATTAATCGATTTGGATATTTGGATTTTCGATTGAGCTTATAAGTCGACATATTTCTTACTTTTACAAAAATGAATATCCAAATGAAGTATTCATGTTAAATTACCTGAAAAGTTCCTATTTTCACTTCATTGATCCAAATGATGTATTGAAGCAATGAAATTATTATAAAAAATATATAATAGAGACATTAATATGGCCGATAAGAAGTAGACATAGTAAAATCATATCCAAATAGAAAATGTATTCTCACATTAACTTAGTAACTAATATTAAATTTATGAGACAATATGTAATGAGTAAGGTATTGAACTTATTACTATTGACATATGGATAATTAATTAAATATAAGTATAAGAATTTCGAATTTTGGAATATCCAAAAATTTAAAGTACCAAACCGAAATCCAAAAAGATTTAAAACGGATTGCAAAATCCAATCCGAATCAGAAAATCCAAACAAAAAGTCTAAATCAAAATTAGAATTCGATTTGATTTAGCTTCCCGATTCCCATGGTCAAACACTTAGCACATTATTTGTTAGGAATAAAATAAATTTATGTTCATATAGCGTATATATGTGATTTACTTTGATTTAAAAAGTAACGTCAAAATGCATACACCATCTTCTCAAGTTTAATAATAGTAATAAATTCCAAACGTTCTAATTTAGTTGCTTTACACTAAATATAAAGCTTTATCTACCTTGATTCTAAGAAATTTCTATGTTCATATTAATGCTAAGTATTAACTCTACTTGGATAAAAATAACTAAAATGATAAAATTAAAACAATAGTTTATTCAGCTTCAAAATCAAATAAATATTTTAAATTATTATATCATGCATATTGCATTTTAAACGGTAAACCAAATAAATTGTTTGTATTAAATAGTTCAAGAATTACTACTCTTTTTATTATAATGCATGCACTATTATAATTCCAACATAATTTTGTTCGCAAACCAAAATCTGTCAATGTAAATATTCTTTATCCATCATTCTTCACTCCTATATATATAATGGCCAGCCCATCACCTTTCAGCAAGGCTACCAAGAGCTTCATTCTCTTTTGAAACCAACAATTTTAATAATTTATTCAAATATCAATGGCTATCTCGAGAAAGCTTGTTAAACCTCTTTCTCTGCTGCTCCTTTACATGGTACTATTAGCAGCGGCGCCACCTCGCGCCAAAGCGGCAATCACATGTAGCACGGTGGTCAACAGCCTAATTCCGTGCCTTAGCTACGTAATGAACGGCGGCAAGGTGCCGCCGACTTGCTGCAAGGGGATTAAATCCCTCTACGGCGCCGCAAAAACCACGGCGGATCGCCGGAGTGTTTGCTCGTGTTTGAAAACCGCTGCCTCAAGTGTTAGTGGTATCAACTTTAAGAATGCTGCTGCTCTTCCTGGCAAATGTGGCGTCAAAAATATTCCCTTCAAGATTAGCCCTAAAGCTGATTGCTCAAAGGTGAAGTGAAGAAGCACGATGTATGGGAATATAATATATCAAGCAAATTAAAACTGAACTCACGTCAGTGATATATACTATGACATAGAGTGAGAATAAGAGTTCTATTTATCTCTACTCTTGTTAGAGGTATTTAAATGTGTTTTTGTGACTGTCTTTAATTTGGTCCTCAATGGTTGTGTATCATGAATATCGTGTATCATTCAATGATCATCAATTAAATGTTTTGCAGACTGTTTATTTAAAAAAACCATCCGCCCTTAATTAATAGTTACTAGAAAGCGTTTGGTTTAGCTTATTGAGGTAATTGATAAGAATTAAGTGTTAGAAATGCACTTCTTGTTGTTGAAACTTATTTTATAAAAGAACAGTTATGTGTTTGTGTCGAAATGTTCAAAATTGAGAAGTTAGATGTGATTGGTAAAAGAATTATGATAAATAACTTTTCGGTTAAAATGACTAAAATATTTTATTTTTTACAAAAAATATAAATTAAAAAAAAAAATGTTCAAGGAAAAGAACGAATGACGAAAATAGAATAGAGAAAGAGTTTTTATGAAAGGACTTGTATCAACAAGGAAATTTGCAAATTAACATTTTTTAAGTTGTAAGGGCTAATCTTAGGCTTCTTGAATTAGCTCTAACAAATACTTTCAGTGTGTGAAATAATGGTCTCAGTTAATCTTAAATTTGAATTATTTGTAATTGATATAAATTCACAAACAAACTTGTGAGACTAATCAAGCTTTCCTTCATTTCATAGTCTCAGTCATCTTAATTCAGAAATAATATGATTTATTTTGCTTTAATATATAACCTTCCCGAAGAGTTTCCATGGAAGATAATGGTCCTTGTTTTCTCTCTATCTTGAGTGTTTCAATAATTAAGGTAGTATTGATCATCTCTGTTTACTTTCCTCATCTGCTAGACTCACCAAGTTCTGTATACTTTTGTATTCTGGTGTAGCCTAAACATGTGGTCTGTTTTGTTTATTGTAGCATGTCTAAACCTATAATTTGTGAACATCCTCAAGTAGCTATAACAGTCATATAGACTTTGTTGGTAATGTCTGATGGATTGTGTGGCAAACGACGGGTCGAAAATGAATAGTGCAAAAATGGACAAATTATTTGACGCAACCCATATTTAATACGGATAGATTACCAGCTAACCAGCGGATCATATGGATATTCATATGATTCATGACTTCTTAAATATGATCACTTTTGAGAGAATTCCCAGTCTTCCAAACTTGAGGAACCTCAAATTTGAGACTTTACAAATGTAAAAGTTATACATTGGCAATCCGTTGGTTATCCATTTTCTAAGGGGGCGTTTGGTTGCCGGTTAGAGTTATGCAGGTATTAGTTATACATGTATTAGTAATGCAAGTATTAGTTATGCAACAATAAGTAATGTAGGGATTAGTTATGCAGGGGCAAGTTATGCGAGGTTGAGTTATGTTGGGATTAGTTATGCGATGATTAATTATGCGAGGATTAGTTATGCAGTAGTCACTACTAGAAATCAGGCAAAAAACGACCACATATAGCGACCAAAGTTGGTCGCTTATCACAACATACCGACCAAAACGCATCCAAACTGGCTTGGTCGCTATATTCGTGGTCCTTTTACCTTAGCGACCAACTTTGGTCGCTAAGGTAAAATGACCAAATATTCAGGGTAAACAAAATACCAACCAACTTTGGTCGGTATAATATTTTAATAATATAAATTTAGCGACCAAAGTTGGTCTGTATAGTTAAATTATGTTTTTTTAAAATTTATTATAATTCAAAATTTACCGACCAACTTTGTTCTGTAAACCAAATATTATAATTTAAATTCTGAAAAATAGCGACCAACTTTTTTTAATTTTTTTTAAAATTAGCGACCAAAATTGGTCGCTAATTTCCAGAATTTTTTTAAAAATAGAAAAGCGACCAAAGTTGGTCGCTTATTATAAAATCTGGGTTCATTTGCGACCAACCTTGGTCGCTATTTTCCAGGGAAAATATTTTTTTTAATAGGGAAGCGACCAACTTTGGTCGCTTTTCTGGATATAATTTTGGCATAAAATGCCTGTTTTGGCAGCTACACCACGTGCCAGCATACCAAATTTCCTAAATAACAATATAATCAATCAATTACTAATCCTATACCAAATACAACAACAACAACAACAACACAACAACAACAATAACAACACAACAACAACATTAAAACCAACAAAGTAAAGTTCAATAGAACTAACAAATTAAACTAACAAAACTAAGTTAAAACTTATTACAAGCCCATTCGAAAACCGGTTCTATTTGTCTAGTTCAAAGTATATAAAAGTACTCAAGGAGTATTTTGTACAACATCATTATCATCACCGTCTGATGAATCTTCATTAACTAGACGGTATAGAGAAGGGTCATTTTGTCGAGGACGGGAAGAACGATCACGGGGAGGACGGGAGGAACGATCACGGGGTAGACGGAAGGAACGCTCACGTTCAAGTTGAGCCTCTGGCGATGACTCACGAGACCGGGGAATCGGAAAAGCTCCAGCATCTAGGAGAGCTTTGAGCTGAGCTTGCATGCCATGGTACTGAGCTTGCATGCCAACGTACTGAGCATCTCTAAGCTTTTCTTTTTCCTTGGCCGCTTCTAGCTCGGATGTGAGCTTTGTCACAATCTCCCGCATAGCGGAGAGTCTCTCCCCATCAAGTTGCTCGCCTTGCGAGGAAGTCCCTATTCCTTGGATTCCACACTTATAGCGATGGAATTTCTTAGTAGGAAGCCCGTATACCTTCCCCCATTTTGGACCACCAGCAACCTCCATCCATATTCTTTCAGCATCCTCATCCGAATGTTGGATTGCCTCGCCCGAATCATTAGGTGGCTGACTGTGTATGAATTCCTCCATGTCAGTTGTGAAGTGACCCTATAAGAAAAATTACATTGAATTAGTATTTCAAAATTTATATAAAAGTAAATCAAAATACTTAATAAAAAGTAAAAACTTACATGTACAGTCGAGGCTCGGCCCTCGACCCACCTTTCTGGATCAGTCTCTTTCTTCTTCTTTATAAAATGAGTCTCCTTGAATAACTCATCTTGCTTCAATGGACGCCCCAACTTCTTTTCCTGAAAACTCATAAATTTTAGTTAATAAACAGAATAGATATACTTTGAAACTTAAAATAAATTAAGCAATTACGCACCGATCTTCTTTTTATTGTCCCTTGGCTGATCGCACCTCCAGTGTGCAAGGAGCCTCCCTTCTCAGATGCACGAGCTTTCTTTCCTTTTTTTCGCTCTTCTCTAAGAACTTTGCGGTAAGCCATTGCTTTTGCAAATCCTCCCATAAATTTTGAAGCAACCAATCAAGCTTCTGGTTCAGCTGTCTAGCTATGGAGAAACTATGCGAGAACCGCTTGCGAGCTTTGTGATTAAAATTTGCAGCCACTTCCGCGCTATAGCGGTTTTCCCATACACATTTGCTCTATATTTCAAAAGATAAATATTAAATTGGAATCTCATAAATATAAATAATTATACTGCTTAAAAGAATATTTATACCTTAAATTGATTGAAAATTTGCTCCTTCGGCGAGAATGGGAATTCACTCCAACTCGTATAAAGGGCATCATAAAGCTGTCTGGTGGCTTTGGTGATTATCCTCGTAGTAATATTACTCGGGATGAACCTGCAATTTAACCAAAAAAATACATTAATATCTTAGTACAAACTGTACAAAACAATAAACTTAAAAATAATAAATAACTCTTACCCATCACCCTCAGGGACTCTGATGATCCTACCATACTGATCATAATGCACCTCCTCGTCATCATCAACATCACCGTCCGAAGCATGTATAATTTAACGACCCGGTTCGTCGTTACGAAAAACCTGCATTATAATTTTTGTTATTGCCTTATTATAGACTGGTTATACTTTATTTGAGGTATTAGAGTTGATAGGCTTGAAATCGAATGGTTGTAGTGAGAGTTCAGTTAATTAGCCTTTAAAAATAACTTTAAAATAGGAAAAGTCAACTAAGAATTGACTTATTGGTAAACGACTTCGGAATGCGAATTATGGCTCGGATAGCTTCGTTAGGTTATTTGGGACTTAGGAGTGTGTTCAGAATAATTTTGTGATGTTTGGTGTAGCATTAGGCTTAAATTGGCGAAAGTTAGTTTTTGGTGATTTCCGGTCGGCAGTGGAAAATAGGCTATCGGGGTCGAAATGGATTTCCGATAGTTGGAACAGGTTCGTAATGGCATTTTGGATATGTCTGCAAAATTTCAGGTCAATCGAAGTTATTTTGGATAGTTTCGGCATCGTTGGTGGATTTTAGAAATATCAAAGTTCTTAGGCTTGAATCCGATGTAAAATTGGTGTTTTGATGATAACTTTAGTCTTTTGAGAGTGCAACTAAGTTTGAATGATCATATGTGAGGTGTTGGTATGTTTGGTTGGGGTCCCGAGGGGCTCGGGATTGATTCCGGATGGTTAGCGGGAAGTTGGAACTTGAAATATGCAGCTTCAGCTGTTGGTGCTGGTGTAACTGCACCTGTGGAAGTTTGACCGCAGGTGTGGGCCCGCAGGAGCGAGCAGAGCACTGCATGTGCGGAAGGGAGAGTCTCAGTAGAGGATCGTAGGTGCGGGAGGAGGATCGCACCTGCGAAGTCGCAGGTGCGGAGAAGAGGCCGCAGGTGCGGAAGTTAGCCCGCTTAAAGGAAGTCGCAGGTGCGGACCTGGGACCGCAAGTGCTTAAGTGGCCGCAGGTGCGGAACCACTGTTCAGAAATATAAGATAAACCCTCCGCGACTTAAACCCTTTTTACACCATTTTTGTACGGACCAAGAGCTTTTGAGGCGATTTTTGAAGAGGAAAATCCCTGTTCTTCATAGGGGTAAGTGTTTTGATCATTAAAACTCGATTATGGATGATTATAGAACATAAAACCAGTGTAAATTTATGGAAAATTAGTAGAAAAATTGGGTTTTAGGGGTCGATTTGAGGGGTCAAACGAACTCCGATTTTGGTGTTCTTTATATGTACGGGCTCGTGAGAGAACGGAGAACACTTTTGTATAAAAACTTCTGAGTTTCAGGACGCGGACCCTGGGGTCGGGTTTTGACCAATTTCGGATTTTTGAGCTAAATTTGTTATCTTTCGGTTGGAATTCGTTCCTTAAGCATATATTGATGATAAAAATCTGAACTTGGTAGATTTTGAGCCTTCGGAGGTTGATTCGAGAGGCAAACGCATTGCGAAGTAGTTTCGGGCTAGTTTTGAGGTAAGTAATGTCTTTAAATCCTGTCCTGAGGGTATGAAACCCCAGACTATGCACCCTTTCACGGGTTTTGAAATGCAAAGGTTGGAACTTTTGAAATATATTTCCTACTTAGGCAACTATTGAATTGCGAAATAGATTTTTAAAGCCTATGCTTAATAGCATTGATATATTTTGATATTATTTGGGTTGTAAGCCATGTTTGGGTCCTAGTGCCGAATTGTTTACCCCTTGGGGGCTGGTTTTACTATTTTTCTCACTGATATGTTATGATTTTAACTCAGTCTTTTCTCGATAAATTGTTTTGACACTCAGAGTATTTTGATACTATTTCTTGAAAAATGAAACACTGTTTTTGGGCCGAGAACACGGTATATTTATGGCCTGAAAGGCATGATGAGAGTGTCTGACTGCGTGAGGCTGCTGGCCTATATTGTGAGGATGATATGATATGAGTGAGGCTGCGGGCCTATATTGTGTGTGATTTACGCCATGATGTGTTTTGTTATAGCGCTTGGGCTGTAAGAGCCCCTCCGGAGTCTGTACACACCCCCAGTGAGCGCAGGTACCTAATGAGTGATGCCTGCGGGGCTTATGCAGAGTGATTGTGAGGTTGCCTGATGGGAAGAGTGATTGTGGGGTTGCCTGATGGGAAGAGTGATTGTGAGGTTTCCTGATGGGCTAATACTGAAAGATATTGTTATGAGAAATGATCATGGTCCGAGGAGCAGTTTTATGAGGATATTTACTGAGTTTTCAAACTATGATTTACTTCGTTTCCAAACTGGTTTTTACTGAGAATTATACTGAGATATACTGATATTACACTTATTTCAAAGGACTCCCGGAAACCGATTTTTGAACTTATGTATTTGCTGAATACTACCTGGTGACTTGGTGTTTTACTGGCTTTTGTGAAATTGTGCATCTGTACTGTGTGTTTTATATTTCTCAGACTGTGATTTATTTTCATTACTACTGAGTTGGCGTACTCATAAACTCCTTGTGCCTCTGTGAACATATTCAGGTACCGATTTGGAGCAGTAGCTGCCTTGTTCGTTAGCAGCAGTTTCACTGGATTTCAAGGTAGATGTCCAGCGTCCACAGCTTCTCCATTTTTCTTCCTTATTTAGCTTTAGCATTTGATTCAGAGACATATATTATAGTTTTAGCAGAGTTAGATTTATTTATTCTTAGATGCTCATGACTATTGACTCCAGTTCTTGGGAGGTTGGTTTAGGCTAATATGGGAACTCTAAGACTTATTTATATTATTTAATGCAATGGTTGCATGCTTATTATTGAATTGTGAACTCGTGTAATTGAACAAATGCATAGTAAAGTGATGGTTGGCTAGCCTAGTTCCACGATAGGCGCCATCACGACCTGTTAGGATTTTGGGTCGTGACAATATTAGAGGTATCTGTGGAAGGTTTATGGGGGTCAGAGCTACTATCTTGCATGCGAAGGCCTGAAATAGATGAAGTCGCTGATGAAGATGGCTGTGATACCTGTGACTGCGACATAGCTGGATGGACCGCAAGCGGCTGTGATACTTATGGCTGTGATACTGATGGCTGTGACCCGAGTGGTTGTGACCCCTGTGGCTGTGACCCGAGTGGCTGTGACCCCCATGATTGTGCCTCGAGTGGCTATGACCCTCGTGATTGTGACCCGAGTGGTTATGACACAGATGGATGTGATCCATGTGGATGTGACATGGATTGATGCGATCCATGCGATGCAGATGGCTGCGATCCACGTGGTCGTGAGGCAGCTGGACTGTATGCCGGACGTATAGTCCTATGGCCCTGTGACCTGGTGTCTGCACAAATATGTAGGGCTCGTGATGCTGTGGCAGCTCAGAATATCCATGGGGTGGAGGATAAGACATATGCACATGCATCGTCATCTTTGTAGAGGGTGGAAAAGATGGAGTATTATCTTCTACCCTCCTCTTTCCCTTCCTAGCCTTTTCTCGACCCCGAGAACCAGTAGGGTCATTGTTACCTCGACCCTTTCCTGTCATCTGCATAATATAATACATATTTAGATTGAAACATATAAGAAACTAGCTATAAAACGAGAGTTATTAAAGAAACCAACGTTTTAAAGCTCATCGATGTATTGTTCCTCGTCCGAGAATTCTTCTTCCTCACTAGTTGAGCTTCATCAGTTGATTCTTCTTCCTCATTTTCTATAATTGTTACTTCATTTATATCAAC
Source organism: Nicotiana undulata (assembly GCA_005239495.1). Lineage (NCBI taxonomy): Eukaryota > Viridiplantae > Streptophyta > Magnoliopsida > Solanales > Solanaceae > Nicotiana > Nicotiana undulata. The sequence continues at coordinate 12,024 of ML255095.1, forward strand.
TTCTTCCAATATGTGTGCAGGATGTTCCAAATCATTTTCTAAAAGTTCGTCCACTATTTGGTGAACACTAGAGATATCGTTTTGATATGCAACATCTAACACATTCTCGACTTCCACCCTACCTACATGCTTAGTTTTTATTACAACCCACCAATCAGACTTATTGCGCCGCAATGGATAAGGAGCATAATACACTTGCCTAACATTATGTGCAATTATGAAAGGATCATAGCGATCATACTCCCTCGTATGATTAACCTCAATTATGTTGTATTGGTTGTGTACTATTGTACCTCTTGTTGGATGTGGGTCAAACCACTTGCTTCTAAAGAATATCAATTTCTTATATGGCTAACCTATATATTTTAGTTCAATTATTTCTTTGAGAACACCATAATAATCAATATCTCCAACTTGGTTGCCATCACCATCTTGAACCCACACCCCGCTGTTGTTGCTATTTTTATTTTTAGAGCAATCATATGTATGAAACTTATAATCATTCACAACGTACTTAGACATTGTTGTAACCTGAAGCCCATGCCCCCAAGATATATCTTTCAAAAATTTATTTACATCATTATTTGGATCATTTACCTACATATTGTTAAAAATATTCATAAGTTAGCATAACTTCCAAACATTGTTTACCTACATAGTGTTAGAATATTATAAGGATAAACTTACAAATTGTTTGAACCGCATATCAAATCTCGTATATACAGCATCATGGCCAAATTAACCCACGAAGTGACTGTGACACATCAAATATTTTTAGTAGTTGCATTGAGATGTAATCAAAGTAAATTTTATATTTTGATAACTACTAAATCAATACTTACTTGAGAAATGTTACAACTTCGGGACAATTTAGTAATACATGAAGTGTACCTGACTTGTACTCCATGTCACTCAAACTTCTCTTTCTAACATCCTTAAAACATCGGCCTGGTTGATTGAATATGGACATAGGCGGATATAATGGATCATTCACACATTCGACCGTGTTCCTATTGGGCCTATTCCTAGCACATGTCACCTTACTATCAAAATAATAAGAGAAAAAATGAGAAGTTTCCTTTGCAAGATAAGCTTCAAATATAGATCCTTCAATCCTATTTCTCTGCTTAACAAATTGTTTGCATTTGCCAATTGTCCTACATAATTTCAGGTTAGCCAAGAACATTCAAATAAAATAGAAAATTACATGAAACTTATAATATTACCTCTCAAAGGGATACATCCATCTGTATTGAACATGGCCTCCAAGTAGTGCCTCGTGTAAAAGGTGGATCGGAAGGTGTTCCATCACATCAAAAAAATCACATAGAAATATCTTTTCTATCTTAGTAGAAGTTACACGAATGTTCTGATCCATCCGGAGTAGGTTTTCTTCCCTTAATGTGGAAGAATACAAGTCTTTGAAAAATAAACTAATCTCTGTGATGGGTTTTTAGATTCTTTCAGGCAAACCACAAAATGCAATAGGCACTAAGGTCTCCATGAAAACATGACAGTCATGACTTTTCAAATGGCTCAACTTCCCTACATCCATATCAACCTTTTTTCCAATATTCGACGCGTAGCCCTCATGCATCTTCAATTTCGTTACCCAGTCACAAATTTTCTGTCTTTCCTCCAAAGTGAATGTGGAACTTGCTTTGGGCTTGAATATCTTACCATTGTTTTCTGTCTTCAAGTATAATTCAGGCCGTCTGCAATATTCTTGTAAGTCCATTCTAGCCTTCGGGTTATCCTTTGTCTTACCTTTAACATCCATCACTGTGTTGAACAAATTGTCAAAATAATTCCTCTCAATATGCATGCCATCAAGGTTGTGACGGAGGAGATTATCCTTCCAATAAGGAAACTCCCAAAATATACTCTGTTTCGTCCAATTATGAGTAACACCGTATTTGAGGAATCTATAAGGTGGAGCTTCAGTAACTTTACTGAAGTTCTGGACCCTCTCCCAAATTTCCTCACCTGATAGTATCGGAGGTGGAGAATCATACTCCATTTTATTCTTTTTGAATGCATTTTTCATCATTCTAAACTCATGATCAGGAGGCAAGAATTGACGATGACAATCAAACCATGGTTGCTTTCGGCCATGTTTCAAAGTGAACGCTTTACTATTTTCCATGCAGTAAGGACAAGCTAGCTTACCAGCAGTCATCCACCCACACAACATTCCATACACAGGAAAATCGTTAATTGTCCATATTAAATTAGCACGCAAATTAAAATTCTGCTTGGTTTATATGTCATATGTTTCAACACCATCGTACCACAATTGTTTTAGCTCATCAATCAAAGGTTGCAAATATACATCAATCAAACTTTTCGTATTACGTGGACTAGGGATAATACAATTTAAGAATATGTATGGACTAGTCATGCACAACTCAGGTGGTAGATTATAAGGTGTAAGAAAGACAGGTCAACATGAATATGGTGTCGCGAATATAGAAAAAGGCGTGAAGCCATCCGCACATAGACCTAACCGAATGTTCCTTGGTTCACTAGCAAAATCTGGATATGTCCTATCAAAGTGCTTCCAAGCTTCTCCATCTGAAGGATGACACATAACACCAGGTGGTCTTCTATTTTCAAAGTGCCATCTCATATGAGAAGTAGCCCTCATCAAAGCATATAACCTCTTTAACCTAGGTATAAGAGGTAAATAATGCATCGCCTTGATAGCGACTATATTCTCGCTGGAAAGCCTCTTGAAACGAGGCTTTCCGCAAAATTTATAACTGTTTAAAGTTGCATCATCTTTATAATATAACATGCAACCATCTTCATAACAATCAATTCTCATTGAGGAAAGTTCTAACTTAGAAACCAATCTCTTTGCCTTATAGAAATTACCAGGTAAGTTGATATCAGGGTCAACTAGTTCACTCATAAGGTCAATGAAAGAGTCTATGGCTGCTTGAGAAATATTTCAATAAGATTTTATACTTAGTAATCGAACTGCAACAGACAACTCAGAGTGCAGACTTCCTTCCTTTAATGGACGACTAGCTTCCTCTAATTGTTCAAAAAAACATTTTGCGTCATCATTAGGAGTTTGTTCAACATTTTCATTGGGCTCACCCCCAAAGTGCATCCCAAAAGCATCCGCAACCATATCATGAATTCTAGAATCACGATTTGTATTCTCCACTGACCTACTACTTTCACCCACAACCATGTTATGAAATATCCCATTGCTACCATCGAACTCTCCATGATTAGTCCACACAAAGTAATTCTCTATAAACCCCTTCCTATAAATATGAAGTTTAACTTCCTCCGGTTTTCCAAACATCATACAGTCGCACCTAACACAAGAGAACCTAATTACTCCTTCAATTTTGTATGGTGGAAGTTCCGTTGCATGTCTAATAAATTCATCAACCCCTTCTACAAAATCCTCCCGCAATCCCCGCCGATTAGGATAATTCCTATTGTACATCCAAGTACGATGTTCCATCTATACAAATAAAACAAGAACAAATTAATTTAGTTAATTCATATCCTAAAATTTCTTTAGTTAATTAATTCCATATCCTAAAGGTTCAACTCATATCCTAAAAGTTTAATTTATAAACTAAAATTCCAATACATAAACTAAAAATCCAATTCATATCCTAAAAGTTCAATTCATATCCTAAATGTTCAATTCATATCCTAAAAGTTCAATTCATAAACAAAAATTTCAATTCATATCCAAAAGGTTCAATTCATAAATTAAAAATTCAATTCATATCCTAAAATTTCAATTTATAAACTAAAATTCCAATACATAAACTAAAAGTCCAATTCATATCCTAAAATTTCAATTCATAAACAAAAATGTCAATTCATATCCTAAAGGTTCAATTCATATCCTAAAAGGTTCAATTCATAAATTAAAAGTCCAAATCATATCCTAGCATTTCAGTTCATATCCTAAAATTTCAATTCAAATCCAAAAGGTTCAATTCATAAATTAAAAGTTCAAATCATATCCTAAAATTCCAATACATAAACTAAAAGTCCAATTCATATCCTAAAAGTTCAATTCATATCCTAAAAGTTCAATTTATAAACTAAAATTCCAATACATAAACTAAAAGTCCAATTCATACCGTAAAAGTTCAATTCATATCCTAAAGGTTCAATTCATATCCTAAAATTTAACACTAATTAAACTAATTCAAATCTAACTAAACACTAAACTATCAACACAATACAAAGTATAATTCAAATCTAACTAAACTAAATTCAACACTAATTAAATTAATTAACAAAACTAATTAAAACAATACCTATACCCCAATCCTCAATAAAATACAATGTTCAAAGAATTGAAACACTAATTGAAACATTCATTGAAACTACAATACATCAAATATTGAAACAAAAACTAGAAATAAAAAAGATTCAAGGTTATAATTCAAACCTAGTTTTTTTTGGGTGGAGAAGGAGAGAGAGAGAGGGGCGGCAGTGGTGGCGGCGAGCAGTGGGCAGTGGTGGCGCGGGGTGGGGGATGGGATTTGTGTGAGGGAAATAGAGAAGGGGAGGGAAAGAGAGAGTTGGGAAAATTTTGGGGAAAAAAATAAGAGAAATGGGGGGGGGGGGG
>ML255097.1:11117-44028 GCA_005239495.1 Nicotiana undulata
GGGGGGGGTTTGAAAACACTGGTCGAGTTTCCTTACTTGATCGATAAACTATTTAATCCAAGCTGCCAAATAACTTTAATACTTAATATTACTAAATTACTTCATTATGAAGCAAATTTGCTACCTAACAAAAGAAGAGGAAAAGTAAAGGACACACCCCCACATACACCGAGGATAATCAATCTATGATCTTTCACCAGAAGACATTTGGTCTTTTAGGGGTAAAAAAAATTTCACTATAAGAATTTTATTTTACCCTTTTAACTTATTTGCTGGAATTTATTTTAAAAGACAAAAAAACTATTATATGTGCATGTTACTATGTTACAATTCTTCTCTTTCCATTTATGTTCCTTTGATCTTTAACATTCTTTGGGAATCCTGCAAGTACTCCAGAAATTTATTTTACCTTTTGACTTATTTAAACTCTGTGTGTCTTCTCTTCTTTTTAAGGCAAAAGATAGTTGGAGCCCCTAAACGTTTTAGAAGGTCCAATCAAGCACACCAACTAATTCTGGTCATTACCAAAACCCTTTTATTTTTGTTTCAGCTTCACACAGTCCATTTCATCATGTTTTGTGAACTTAAAGTTATTTTCAAGGTTAAGGAGTAATTATTTTCTTTATTTGTTAGAAGAGCCCTAATTTCTATCATCTTCGTAAAATGTGGAAAAAATCGATATCGTTATATGTATGATGGTATTTACTCTTTTATGGCAAACCTTTGTGAATAAATATAAATAAAACCTTGTGAAAATGGTTATAAGATTTTGATAGAAAAGTTATTAGAGTGTTAATCTTGTCAAAATCGAGAATGGATTTGAGCATAAAAGCACCTTTTCTTTCCGAAAGCACAGGAAGTTAAGTCCTTTACAAATTATTACACCTTATGGATGCATTCTTCTGATGAAAGGCCGCATTTGTGAACTTATCTTTATACAACTCATGATGCACTATAAAGACCTTTCATTTAGGATAATATGCACTATGTTTTAAGTGAGAGTTTGCGGTATTTTTATCGTCTATCAGTGTTCAAATGCATGTAATGCCAGGAGGTATTTCATCGCTTCGTCTTCTATTAAGTTCCTGAATGCTTCAGTCATCTACCGATGAGAAACTTCATTATCCGGTTTCTTTATCTAGTATGTCTAGTTTGTGTTTCTCCCATCATGCTAAAGCTTCATCTTGTCATCAATGAGTATTAATTATTTCGTTTGTTGCAACTCCTTTCGCTCTGTCACCAGACATCTTGTAGAATGACATAGCATGTTAGGTGATCTTCTACTTCTATAATTAAATCAGTAGTAGTAGTAGTTTCTCCATTCCCTTCATTTCTTTCTGTCGCGTATCTTGAAGTCCCTAGTTTGTAGTGATTACTTTGCTTTCTTACTGTGGATAGCTTCGATTGCTGCATACTTCATTACTGCGGACAAGACAATCTTGGAATGCGCAAGGAGAAACACTCACTACGATAAATCTGCTTAAGACACTATCTACTCCTCAGATCCTAATATGCTTGTTGTGTACTATGTACTCTGTCTTAAAAGGATAACTATGGAAGTTGTATGAATTTGTTGTTCTTAGCACAAAAATGCCAGTTTGGATTTGCAACTTGTATGAGTAATGTTTTCCTCTTTTTTCTGCCTCTGTATATCAAGGATTCGGAGTAAGAAGTGGTTGGTCCATGTCATTCTCACAAGGCAACCAAACCTACTAACTGCTCATATAATAATTTCCTGTTGAGTACTCGGGCTTGGAAATGCGGGTTGTATTGAGGACCCGTTTGTCCATAGTTTCATTTTTCCCTTTTCCGATTTTTTATTTAAAAAATAAAAAAAACTTATTTGTCCATCGCAAGTTTTTGGAATTTTTTTGAAAATGAGTTTTTAAAAGGTTTTCCGAAATTTCTTTTTCCCTCCATTCACAAAGCTACCAGGAACTCCAGAAGCAGTCTCGGTATGATGATCTCCATGCCTAGGGACGGATTTATACAGTAGTTTATGGGGCACGTGAATTTATGGTTTTTTCGTCAAACTTAGCATTTTGTATAAATATTTTCTAGAATTAGTCAAATATTATTTGTTTGCCATCATGTTCTATAAAGGCTGAATGATACACTTGGTTGAATATTGAGTTATTTACCCACATGTATGTGGATCAATTTTCACTTAATATCTCTTTTTCTTCTTTCTTTAATAGTTTAAATATTTAAGATTCGCCTTTATCTATCTTCTATTACAAGTTGTCGTAGATTGTACTTCAAGATATAATTTCATTTCCAGTAATCAAATATGATAGTTTTCATCGGTGAAAATTTGTGGGACATTCAAAGAGACTGATGCTTGCTATGTTTGAAAAATGGGTTTAAAAATTGAATTGGTTAAAAATGATTGAAAATGGTTCTTTAAGGGAACTCACAAATCCTGTAAGACCAATGAGGCTCTGATACCATTGTTGGATTTTTTAAAGTGATGGAATACCAAGAAAATTAAAAGAGTGGTTGAAGTTGCCTTTTTTTAATTATTATTTTATTAAACATAGAGGCTTTAAATAGTCAACTTGAAAGAGGAAATGACACTCTATGGCCCTTCAAATTTTAGGAAAAATTCTTTTGGCCACACCGTTTTTGGCTAGATTGACCCAAATGGGACCATTTAGGTAATTTTACGTCCCAATTAGAGTTTCGTGCGTATTCCTATACCGATAATACCCTTTCAGTTAATTTTGAATATTCTCTCCCACCATTTAATATGTGTCTTCTCAATGCATGGAAGATCTCAAAGGTTCAAACCCTATTTCCCATAAAGTTTTTTTCTTTACGTATTTTCAGCCTTTTTTTTTGTACTATACACCCATATAATTCGAAAAAAATTCATCTATATACATGTATTTGATTGTGCAATTCGTATATTTTTAGTATTTGATTGTTAATTTCGTATATTTATTTTAGTATAATAAGATCTTCAAAGCCCTACTATTTAAACAAACCTACACTACAACATTATGTATATATAGCTACAAATTCTTAGCTACATGTATGAAAATTGTGGCTAATACATATATCCACAAAAATTAAAATTCCGTGGCTATTTACAATTTCATAAAAATATTTAGCTACGAAATAAAATTGGCAAAGCTAATTTATCATTTTTGCTATATTTGCTAACTGTCATGGAAATAATTACACAAATAGCTACAAATTTATTGCTACAATAAAATTTCGTAGCTAATCGTTTTTTTTTTGCCACACATTTGAAGTTACTGTAGCAATAGCAGTTGTGTAGCCACAAAAACTTACTTCTGACAAAGTGTTATAGCTAAATAGATATTTTTGCTTCAAGTAATAAAAACATGTGGCAATAACAGTATTAATAGCTATAAATTTATTATTACAACGATATTTTGTAGCTAATTGTGAGTTTTTGCCACACGTCTGAAATTACTCTAGCAATATTAATCTTTTAGCCACAAAATATTACTAGAGACAAAATGTTGTAGCTGAATAAGTATTTTTGTTTCAAGTATAAAATTTATGGTAAAAACTAACTTAATAGCTACAAAGTATTGTGATATAATAAAATGTTGTAGCTAAATATAAACTTTTGTCATGTGTTTGAAGTTACTGCAACTATAACATGTTAGCCACAATAGTGATTTGAAATAAATATTGAATATAAAAACATTTTTAAAATTTAAGGTATAAGAAATCGAGAACATCGTTGGCCTAATAGCTACAATTATTTGTTATGATATATTGATATAATCGCGACAATCAAGATAGCCAATGAACTTCCGTAGTTAGTTATAATTTTTGTCATGCGCTTGAAGTTACCATATCAATATTATTTACTATAATAAGTTAGTTGTTAAAAGAGTTCATAGTTAAAAAAATATTTGCTTTGATTATAAAATCAATATAAGAGTTTGTCCAAAAATCAGAGAAGTTTTATGAAAATAAATTTCAAATATAAAAAGTTAGATTTTTTCTACAATGTAGAAAAGTTAGTAAGTGCATATAATTGAAAATTTTATTAATTCTCAAATAACAAAGATTAAAATGAAAAAAAAAAAATAGATTATGTGAACACTTACTTATGGCATCAATGCGTAACTTCTTGACTTGTTAAGCTCGTACTTTATTCAATGTATATTAGGTCCTTTATTATTTTAAATAAAAATTTAGCATAATTTATTATATTTAAGCACTTATTTTAAAATAAGTACTCATATAGAAGACTTTAATAGTTTAATTTGTAGAGATATGTATGTATGGTACTTAATTATTTTAAACAAATACTTAATTACTGCGGACAAGATAATCTTGGAATGGAAATGGAGATTGTATTTCATTACCCGAACAATCTTGGAATAGAAGACTCATATAGTATTTCATTACCCGAACAAATACTTTATTCAATACTAATACTAATAAAGTAAGGGAAATGGAGAAGCTGTGGACGCTGGACAACTACCTCGAAATCCCAAGAGCTGATGTCGTACGGATGCAAGTGACTACTGCTCAGAACCGGCGGTACCTGGATCTGCACACAGAGGTGCAGGGAGTAATGATGAGTACGCCAACTCAGTAGTAATGAAAATAAATCACAGTCTGAAGATTAAGAAACACACAGCAACAAATACACCAATCCACAAACTGTAAAATGTCAAGGCTCAATAAAGTGTACATAAGTTCGAAAATCAGTTTCTGTTAAAATCCTTTGAAACAAATATATTTTCCAATATTTCTCAGTAAAACTCCAAAAAATATCAGTATGAAAAATGAAGTGAATCATAATCAAAACTCAGTAAAATATCATCATAAACTGCCCCTCGGGCCATAATCATCACTCATAATTATTCCCTCAGCACCTCACCACTCAGTAACAGTCACTCAGCACCTCACAGTCACTCATACCTCCCAATCACTCGTCACTCGGCACTCGCACTCAGTAGGTACCTCCGCTCACTGGGGGTGTACAGACTCCGGAGGGGCTCCTTCAGCCCAAGCGCTATAAACAAGCCAAATCATGACAATCATCACTCAGGCACTCGGCCTCTCTCATATCATCAATATCCTCGCAATATAGGCTCTCGGCCTCACTCATATCATCAATATCCTCACAATATAGGCTTCCGGCCTCACTCAGTCAGACACTCTCAACATGCCACTCGGGCCATGAATAAACGGGGTTTTCGACCCAAAACGGTATTTCATTTCAGAAAATAATAATATCAACAAATCTGAGTGTCAACAGTTTAACAAGAAAGACTGAGTGGAAAATCACAAGTTAACACAGTGAGGAAAAGCAATAAAACAGCCCCCAAGGGGTTTAAACAAATCGGCACTAGGCTCCAAACGTGGCTTACAACCCAAGTATATCAAATCATAGTAATATTATTTAACATATGCTTTAAAAGCGGTTTCGCAACTATATAGTTGCCTCAAAAGGAACAATTTTCCCCAAAATTCCAGTTCGTGCCCGTCCCACACTCGTCATCCAGTGTGTGCGTCACTCCAAACCCGTGAAAGGGTGTAAAGTCTAGGGTTTCATACCATCAAGACAGGATTTAAAGATATTACTTACATCAACTAGCACGAAAAGCTACTCCGCAATATGTTTGCCCCTCGAATAAACTTTCGAATGCTCCAAATCTATCAAGTTCATATTTTTCACATCAAAATATGCTAGGGGAATGAAACCTAATAGAAAAATATCAACTTTATGCACAAAACCCGAAATTAGCCAAAATCCGACCCTTGGTCCCGCATCTCGGAACCCGACAAACTTTATACCAAAATTATCCTCATCATCTCACGAGTCGGTACATACAAAGAACTCTGAAATCGGAGTCCGATTGACCCCTCAAATCACCTCTAAAAGGTTTCTTAAACTCAAACCCTAATTTACCATTTTCCCACTGATTATCCCTAATTAAACACTGATAATAAGGTCCTTAATCACATATAATCGAGTTAATAAGTCCAAAAATCTTACCTCAATGATGCACGAACTTTTCCCTCTTCAAAAACCCTCAAAAAGCTCGGAACCCGCACAACAATGGTGAAAAGAGGGTTAAAAATTGTTAAGTCCCCTTTTTATACTCTTCTGCCCAGGCTTTTCGCACCTGCCGCTTTTAACCTTGCACCTGCGGTCCGCACCTGCGCTCAGGAGGACCGCACCTGCGGAATTTCATTAAACCGCCAAACCTCGCACCTGTGGCCCAGGCATCGCACCTGCGGCTCCGCAGATGCGCCTAAACGACCGCTCCTGCGGTTTTCCCTACGTAGACCTCAACCGCATCTGCGACCCTTCTGGCCGCTCCTGCAGCTCGCACCTGCGATCAAATATCCGCAGGTGCAGAAATGACAGTAGCAGAACACCAGCAGCTGAAGCTGCATATTTCCAAGTCCAAAATCCCCGTTCACCATCCGAAATCAATCCCGAGCCCCTCGGGACCCCAACCAAACATACCAACACATTCTAAACGATCATTCAAATTTAGTTGCACCCTCGAAACACCCAAAATAACATCAAAACACCGAAATCACATCAAATTCAAGCCTATGAACTTTAAAATTTCTAGAATTCACCAAAGATGCCGAAACTAACCAACACACATCCGATTGACCTGAAATATTTCAAACATATCCAAAATGCCATTACGAACCTGTTCCAGCTTCCAAAATTCCATTCCGACCCCGATAGCCTATTTTCCAATGCCGACCGAAAATCGCCAAAAATTAACTTTCGCAAATTCAAGCCTAATTCTACACCGGACATCACAAAAATATTCTAAACACACTCTTAAGTACCAAGTCACCTAACGAAGCTATCCGAGCCATAAAATCCGCATTCCGAGGTCGTTTACCAATAAGTCAACTCCTAGTTGACTTTTTCAACTATAAAGCTACTTTTAGAGAAGTGTCTCAATTCTCACTACAACCATTCTGAACCCACACCATCCGACTCCAACACATCATAAACATACTAAGAAATTGCATAACGAAGCACAAACAGGAATAAAGTGGCTAATTCTACGGAACGACCGATCGGGTCGTTACACATAAATATAAGAATGACTGAACATGACCCCTATCTAATGACGACCCAATATAATTAACAACATAACAACTACAATGAGGAAGGAAAAACAACAAATAACAATGGAACATCATAATAATACACAGAAGGAGGGACGGGAACACAACCCAATCCGGAGACAACAATACAGTAAGAACAAGTAGTAACTCAGCACTGCAATAACTTCCATATCACGCCTTAACCAATAATTCCAATAAATTGGTCAAGATCCCCAAGTGTACACTTTCACTCGCAAGATTTATGATATTGGAAGCTTTAAGAATATAATCCTTTCAAATAGAAAATTTATTTTGAAATATACTTTCTCCGAATATAAATGTCCTTTAAACATAGTTTTCTTCAAGGCAAATGCTTGTCAAATGTACTTTTCCAGTAAATGTCCTTCAAACATAGTTTTCTTCAAGATAAAAAGTTTTTCAAATAAACCTTTACAAATAATAGTCTTTCAAACATAGTTTTCTTCAAGATAAGTGCTTTTCAAATATACTTTTCAACAACTATCTTTCAAACATAGTTTTCTTCAAGATAAGTGCTTTTCAAATATACTTTTCAACAACTATCTTTCAAACATAGTTTCTTCAAGATAAATCTACCAGGATCTCGTCCCGTAGTTCCAGATATTTATGCAGTACAGGGGGGATCTCCCAAAATACATCCGTAGTCCCAAAATAAATATGCAGTACAGGGAGGATCTCCTATAATACGTCTGTAGTCTCCAATTTATATATGCAGTACATGGGGAATCCCCTAGAATACGTCTGTAAAATTAATCAAATATTATTTGTTAGCACTCATGATCCATAAAGGCTGAAAGGACACTTGGTTGAATATTGAGTTATTTACCCAATGGTATGTGGATCAATTTTCACTTAATATTTCTTTTTCTTCTTTCTTTAGTAGTTTAAAAATTCAAGATTTGACTTTCCTATCTTCTATTACAAGTTTCCATAGGTTGTACTTCAAGATATAATTCCATTTCCAGTAACAAAATATTATAGTATTCATCGGTGAAAATTTGTGGGACATTCAAAGAGAGATTGTTGCTTGCTATGTTTGAAAAATGGGTTTAAAAACTGAATTGGTTAAAAATGATTGGAAATAGTTCTTTAGAAGAACTTACCGATCCTGTAAGACCAAGGCTCTGATACCACTGTTGATTTTTTTAAAGGCATGGAGCAACAAGAAAATTAAAAGAATGGTTGAAATTGTCTTTACTTTTTTTTCTATTAAACATAGAGGGCTTTACACAACTAACTTAAAGGTGAAAATGACGTTCAAGGGCCTTCAAAAATTTTATTCGGAAAATATATTTGGCCACACTAATAATGGCTCAAATGTCCAGAATGAGTCGCACGACTTTTGAGGGCATAATGGATAATTGTGCATTTTCGTTTTCCATCTCTACCCTTTAGCAGATTTTTATTTTAATTCAATTTTTTCGAACAACTCTCTCTCATTATTTTAATTGTATTACCTTCCAAATGCTTCTTTCACATATACACATGCATGACTATATCATTTTCCATAAAGCATTAAATGCACATATACACATACTATACCAAACAAAATACATGAAAATACACACATAGTATACTAGAGGAAATACAACAACAACAACATACCCAGTAAAATCCCACTAGTGGGGTCTAGGGAGAGCAGAGTGTACGCAGACCTTACCCCTACCCCGAAAGGGTAGAGAGGCTGTTTCCAGGAAACTCTCGGCTCAACAGGAGAGACAATAATATCAGAAAAGAAACAAGAGAAAACACATTTAACAACAAAAGATGCCAGAAAGAAAATAACAACAACGAAGAAGTGAAAAAATAATAACACAAAACTATGCAAAACAACAATGTGAACACAACATAGACCGCTAACAAACCAACACGAAACTCTATTATACTACCCAATACAAAGAGGGAAGAACTCTCGACTACCAGCCTAATGCTTGACCTCCACAAGTTCCTTTCAAGAGCCATGTCCTCGAAAATCTGAAGTCGCTCCATGTCCCTGATCACCTCGCCCCAATACTTCTTAGGCCGCCCTCTTCCTCTTCTCATACCTGCCAAAGTAAACCGCTCACACCTCCTAACCGGTGCATCTAGGCTTCCACATCTTGTCGTCCACGGGAGCCACGCCCACCCTCTCCCGAATATCTTCATTCTAATCTTATCCAACCTAGTGTGCCTACGCATCCATCTCAACATCCTCATTTCTGCTACTTTCATCTTCTGGATATGTGAATTCTTGACTGGCCAACACTCATCTCCATACAACATGGCGGGTCTAACCACCGCTCTATAGAACTTACCTTTGAGTTTCGGTGGCATATTCTTGTCGCATATGACTCCAGAAGCTAACCTCCATTTCATCCACCCCACCCCAATACGGTGCGTAACATCCCCGTCGATCTCCCCATATCCCAAGATAATTGACCCTAAGTGCTTAAAACTTTCTCTTTTGAGGATGACCTGTGAGTCAAGCCTGACTTCCACATCCGCTTCCCCCGTCACGTCGCTGAACTTACATTCCACATATTATGTCTTAGTCCTACTCAACTTGAAACCTTTAGACTCCAAGGCCTGCCTCCATACCTCCAGTCTCCCATTAACATCGCCTTGCGTCTCATCAATCAAAATTATATCATTAGCGAACAACATACACCATGGAACTTCTCCTTGGATATGGTGTGTCAGTGTGTCCATTGTCAGAGCAAATAAGAACGGGGTGAGCGTAGATCCTTGGTGTAACCCCATAACCACCGGAAAAGGCTCTGGGTCACCTCCCACAGTCCTAACCCAAGTCATAGCTCCATCATACATATCCTTTATCGCCCTAACGTAAGCCACCGACACACCTTTCACCTACAGACACCTCCAAAGGACGTCCCTTGGGACCTTGTCATATGCCTTCTCTAGGTCAATAAACACCATATGTAAATCCCTGTATAGTTCCACCAACCTCCTGATAAGGTAGATAGCTTCCGTAGTATAATGACCCGGCATAAACCCGGACTGGTTTTCCGATATAGACACCGCCCTCCTTATCCTCCCTTCCACCACCCTCTCCCAAGCTTTCATGGTATGACTTAATAACATGATACTCCTATAGTTGTAACAATTCTGGATATCCCCTTTGTTCTTGTACACCGGAACCATTGTACTCCACCGCCACTCATCAAGCATCCTCTTTGTCCTGAAGATAACATTAAACAACCCAGTCGGACACTCCAAGCCTGCCCTACCCGCATATCTCCAAAACACTACTGGAATCTCATCTGGTCTGGTCGCTTTGCCCCGACTCATCTTACCCATCACACCCACGACCTCCTCAACCTTAATGCGCCTACAATACCTAAAGTCTCGGTGACTCTCGGAGTGCCCCAATTGCCCTAACACGATGTTTCCATCCCCCTCTTCATTCAGAAGTTTATGAAAGTACGACTACCATCTTTGCCTAATCTGGGCCTCTTCCATCAATACTCGACCGTTCTCGTATTTGATTCACCTCACTTGATCCAAGTCGCGAGCCTTCTTCTCGCTCTCTTTGGCCAACCGAAATAACTTCTTGTCCCCACCTTTGCCCCCAAGTTCCTCATAAAGCCGACCAAAAGCAGCATTCTTAACCTCTGTGACCGCTAATTTTGCCTCCTTCCTAGCCACCTTATATCTTTCTCTGTCCGCTCTCCTCTGATCCTCGTCGATGCTCTCTACTAACTTAATGTAAGCATCTTTCTTGGCTTCCACTTTACCTTGGACCATGTCATTCCACCACTAGTCGCCTCGGTGTCCCCCAGAGTAACCTTTCGAAACTCCCAACACCTCTCTTGTTGCGTCCCTTATACAGTCCTCCATCGCCGTCCACATAGAGCTAGCGTCCCCACCACTCTTCCAGGCACCCATATTTGTCAGCCTCCCCTCCAACTCCTGCGCGTTATCCTTAGACAAAGCAAATAACATGCGCAAATTATGCCATGGACGTACGACCCGATCCAACATAATAATAATATGTGCATTGTCGGAGGGTCAAACGCTACGAACCATAGATGCATCTATTACCCCGCTCACGAATCATACACGCGACGCGGTTAATACAAATAAGCATATCAAGCAGGCAAATCAAGAATTTATCAAGAAAACAAGTACTCAAGAAATGTCAACTCCTCTTTAATGGCCAAGAAGATATTGTTCAATCTATTAGAATTTATTTACCAAATTTAATATGATCTAAGCAAGTTAATTTGACAATAAACTTTCAAGTATAACAAGTAAGCATGTTTTTGGGTCCTCGTCTACCCGGACTTAAGCATAATAGTAGCTACGCATGGACTCTCGTCATCTCGTGCGTACGTAGCCCCACAATTAGTAGCACATAATTAATTACTTCACCTAAGGGGACAATTCCCTCTTACAAGGTTATAAAAGAGACTTACCTCGTTTCAAGCCTACTTCCCGATTCAAGAATGCGCCTGAACCTCCAAATTCGTCGCCCAACAACTTGAAGCTAACCAAACATTACATAAACTAATTAATCTATGCTCAAAATTTCATAAACCCCAGTTAAATGATTACCCAAACTAGTTTGCAAGATTCCTAAAATTCACCTCATGCCCACATGTTCGGATTTCGGAAATTCTCAAGGAAAGTTGTTATCCATAACCTTAGGATCAATAATATATGATTTTTACTAGATTCCATAACAAATTTTGTGGTTATATTTTTATCAAAACCCTAGGTTTTACTCTAACCCCATGATTTTCACCAATCATTATGTGTTAATCTACCCAAAAACCAAGTATTAAACTCACACTGAGTAGAGATAACTTACCTCACAAATGCTAAAGTTGAAATCTCCCCTTTGGAAGCTCCCAAATCGCCCAAGGATGCAATAAATAACCCCAAATATGCCTAAGTCCCGATTTTTAAACTCACTACCCAGCTGCCCCCTTCATCGCAAAAGCGACAATAGACACGCAAACGCGAAGTCCAACTTGGCTAGACCTATGCGAACGCGGTGGGGACTTCGCGATCGCGAAGAACAATGTTGGTCCCGCCCAGCTACTCTACTCTACGCGAAGGCGGGAGGCCTCACGTGAACGCGATGGTCACTGGACCAAACCTTCGCGAACGCGAAGAGCATTCCTCCCCCAGACCAACTCCTTCTTCGCGAACGCGATGGGGACTTCGCGATAGCGAAGAAGGAAACCAGAACTAGGCAAATCGGGTTTCATGCATTTAGCTCCGGGGGGTCCGAAACTCACCCGAGCCACCCGGGACCCCATCCAAAGGCACTAACAGGTTTGTAATCATAATACGGAATTGCTCGAATTCTCGAAACGCGAAAAACAAGAACGACCAAGAATCCTACCCCAAAACCAAATTGAATCAAACTTTGAACTTCAAGTTCTTAAATCTACTTCTAACACGCCGAAATGTACTTATACTACTCAAAATGATACCAAATTTTGCGTGCAAGTCTTAAATGAAATTACGGAACTATTCCGGATCTCAGAATTCTGTTTGAACCTCGATATAATCAAAACAAGTTCCTAACCACAATTATAGAACTTTAGAAACTTCAAGAATCCATTTTCACTATTTGGCACGGAAACGCTCCCGGGTCATCCAAAACCCGTTCCGGACATACGCCCAAGTCCGAAATCATCATACGAACCTATTGGAACCTTCAAATCCTGATTTCGGGGTCGTTTACTAAAAATGTTGACCGAAGTCAAACTTGGCATTTTAGGCCAACCTTAAGGAACCAAGTGTTCCAATTCCAACCCAAACTCTTCTAGATCCCGAACCAACCATCCCTGCAAGTCATAAATCAATAAAAGCAAGTACGGGAAGTCTTATTTAGGGGTACGGGGTTCTAGTAAGAAAAACGACCGATCGGGTCGTTACATTCTCCAGCTCTTAAAAAATATTCATCCTCGAACGGGTCTATAATCATACCCGGAGTGTTGAACAAGTGTGGATATCTGCTCCGCATGTCCTCCTCGGACTCCCAAGTCGCCTCCTCGACTGGTTGGCCCCTCCACTAGACCTTCATGTCGGAAACCCTCTTAGACCTCAACTGGCAATCTTGCCTGTCAATAATAGCAACTGATTCCTCCTCGTAGTCCAACCTCTCGTCTAGATGAATAGTACTGAAGTCTAACACATGGGACAAGTCGGCGTGGTACCTCCGGAGTATAGACACATGAAAAACCGGATGAACTCCTGATAAGCTGGGAGGTAGAGCAAGCTCATAAGCAACCTCCCCAACTTGCCTCAACACCTCAAATGGACCTATAAACCTTGGGCTCAACTTTCCCTTCTTCTCGAACCTCTTAATGCCCTTTATCTACGAGACTTTCAAGAGAACTTTCTTGCCGACCATGAATGATACATCACGCGCCCTCTGATCTGCGTAACTCTTCTGTCTGGACTGAGCTGTGTGAAGCCTCTCCTGAATCAACTTTACCTTTTCCAAGGCATCCTTTACCAAATCAGTACCGTATAACTTGGCCTCACCAGGATTAAACCACCCGATGGGAGAACGACATCGCCGACCATATAAATCCTCGAATGGAGCCATCTCAATGTTGGACTTATAATTGTTGTTGTAAGCAAACTCAGCCAAGGGCAAAAACTGATCCCACTGCCCTCCAAAGTCAATCACACACGCCCTGAGCATGTCCTCCAATATCTGAACTGTCTGCTCTGACTGTCCGTCGGTCTGAGGATGAAATGCTATGCTGAGCTCTACACGAGTGCCCAACTTACTTTGTACGACTCTCTAGAAATGCAAGGTGAACTGAGGACCTTTATCTGATATAATGGACACAGGCACACCGTGTAACCTATCTATCTCCCGAATGTAGATCTAGGCCAACCTTTCTAAAGTATAAGAAGTGGCTACTGGAATAAAGTGTGCCGACTTGGTCAACATGTATACAATAACCCAAACTGCATCGAACTTCCGCAAAGTCCGTGGAAACCCAACTACAAAGTCCATAGTGATGCGCTCCCATTTCCATTTAGGTATAGGCATCTGGTGAAGTAGGCCTCCTGGCCTCTGGTGCTCATACTTAACCTATTGGCAATTTAGACTTCAAGCCACATACTCCACTATGTCTTTCTTCATCCGCCGACACCAGTAGTGCTGCCTCAGGTCACGATACATCTTCGTAGCACCTGGATGAATAGAATACCGTGAACTGTGTGCCTCCTCTAGAATCCTCTCCCTCAAGCCATCAACATTAGGAACACATAGGTGACCCTGAAGTCGCAGAATACCATCCTCGCCAATAGAAACCTCCTTGGCACCACCCTGTAGTATCGTCTCCCTGAGAACTGCCAAATGCGGATCATCTAACTGCTGAGCCTTGATCTGTCCCAATAATGATGACTGAGCGACAACACATGCCAGAACTCGGCTGGGCTCTGAAATGTCCAGCCTCACAAGTCTGTTATCCAAGGACTGGATGTCTAAATCTAGTGGCCTCTCCTTCGCCGTAATGAATGCCAAGCTTTCCATACTCTGCCTTCCTGCTTAAGGCATCTGCAACCACATTAGCCTTGATCGGATGATAAAGAATAGTGATGTCATAGTCCTTCAGCAACTCAAGCCATCTACGCTACCTCAAATTAAGATCCCTATGCTTGAACAAGTGTTGCAAGCTGCGGTGGTCTGTATGAACCTCAAGAGACACTTCATACAAGTAGTGTCTCCAAATCTTAAGAGCACGAACAATCGCTGCCAACTCCAAATCGTGAACGGGGTAGTTCTTGTCATGAACCTTCAGTTGACGTAAAGCATATGCAATAACTCATCCCTCCTGCATCAATACACATCCCAAGCCAACGCGTGAAGCATCGCAATAAACTGTATACATCCCGAACCGAAAGGCAACACTAGCACTAGTGTCGTGGTCAAAACTGTCTTGATCTTCTGAAAGCTCGCCTTACACTTGTCGGAGCATCGAATCGGGTCACCCTTCTGGGTCAATCTAGTCAGAGGGGCTGCAATGGATGAAAATTCCTCCACAAATCAGCGATAATAACCTACCAATCCCATGAAACTCCTAATCTCTGTCGCTGAAGTAGGACGTGGCCAACTGTGCACCGCCTCAATCTTATTAGGATCCACTTTTATACCCTCTCCGGATACCACATGTCCCAAGAATGCCACAGAATCTAACTAAAACTCACACTTGGAGAACTTATCATACAACTTCTGTTCCCGCAAGTTTGTAGCACTACTCTCAAATGCTGCTCGTTTTCCCCCAAGCTACATGAGTAGATCAAGATGTCATCAATAAAGACAATAACAAAAGAATCAATATAAGGCCTGAACACCCTGTTCATCAAATCCATAAACATTGCTGGGTCATTAGTCAAGCCAAAGGACATTGTCGCGCCCCCCTTTTTCCCCTCGTGGAGAGATCGGGTGCAGGACATTCAGGTCGAGGCAACTCTTTCCTTTTGGGAAAGGGGGTTTGCATATTCGGAGAGTCGCCACCTAACGATTTTAACGGTGCGTTAGGGCACCTAGGGGTTCATTTACAACTACGTTACTAACCAGAGATAGGGTAAGGGCTTGAAATTATCCCAAGGGGAAGGTGTTAGGCACCCCTCAGGATCCACAAGTGTGGTTCCTGGACAAATGGTTTTCGTGAATTTGTACAGTTTAGCAAATAACAAGTAAGGGGATCAAGCAAGAGGGGATTTCAAATATTAAGCAAGTAAGTGTTTGGTAAAATAGTTATAAAATTACCAAGTTTTTGAAAAGAGTTATAATCTAACATTTAAGGGATGGGTATCCTAGGTTTGAAATAATATGGATCACATCAATGCAATACCCGGTATGACACTCCTCAAAGAGGGGCTACACGTGGTATTAGCGCATCGGTCATCATATCCATATTCTAACCGTTCCCACCCCGTGAAGGTAATTAAAGCGCGTGTTGGTCACGAACTCTATTGCGTGCTATTACCCGTACCATCATATCAGTCCTGGAGGAGGTTACGACTACTATCCTAGCGGGAGGTACTAGGCAGACCCTCAGGTTTAAAGGTAAAAATTCTAAAGCGATAAATAAGAACATTTAGGACTGCAGCAAATGGGAAACACATAGGAACATAAAAGAGTCTCAAGTTTACCTCCATAGGTTATGCACATTATTAGCACGACTCAAACACATATAAGGTCAGTACTAATTGAGATCCTAAGGCATGGTATCTAGGTGAATTCAAAGGATAACAGACAATTATGTTAATGTTGGAAACTCCTAATCAGTTTGCCTACTGATTAAAGGGAATTGTTAACATTAGGCAGCACACATAGAAGAGGCAGGTTTCCAGTTTTTAAGAGTCTTATCACCTAAGTCTTTCCTACGCGTGGGACAATACACATGAATTACCAGAATCATTAACGGAACTGTTGTGAATTTTACCTAAACATGTTGTTCTAGGATATTCAAAACACAGAAATTATTACCAGTTGATTTTAGAGAAAACTGAGTGAGGTTGTTTATACCCTTTATACATCAGTAATTATACTAAGTGTAGTTGAGTGATTAGGACGCTATAACATGGTATCTAATGCACATGTAGAGATGCACACACAGAACTCCTAAATGTGCAGTAATCACAACATTAATCATAATTTTAGAAGATACTGAAGACGACTTGTTTATTAGTGCTATTTTATCTCAAAACAGGATCTCTAAGTGTCAACATTTTAATTAGAGTTTCAGGAAATGCCAAACGGCTAGTTCATTAATGTTGTTTAGCCTAAAAACAGGACTTCTAGGCATCAATATTGCAATGTTTAAACGTAGTTTCAGGAGATGCAAAATAACATTTTCATTAATGTTGTTTAGCCTAAAAACAGGATTTCTAGGCGTACATGGCAGTGATAGTAGAAAACATCATTTGTTGGCAGGATTTTTCTAAGCAAAAGTGAGCATGCTGAAACAGTATGTATGAGCCTAGGAAACATGATTTCTAATGCATGGATATGAACCTAAACATGATCTCTATTGCACAGATAAGAAATAAGGGACTAATAGTATGGTTTCTACCCCTTTAATAGCTAAGCATGCATAATTACCCCTTCCCGTTTTTACTATCCAACCCCATGAGTTGTTTACAAATTATTACATGCCAAGAATTATGAATTACATAACAAATTAGAAAAACAAGAAGTTATTCTATAGGGAGCCTTCAATTAGGCCCAAATCCTCCAAACCTAATTTCCATATGGTATTTCATAGCTTTTTCATAATCCGGGTGTGTCAAAGTTCCCTAAGGACCTCAAGGGCTCTCGGGAAATGCTCACACCCAGACTTGGTAACCAAGAGTGGAACATGTGCAGTGTGGAAGTACCAACCTCAGTGATTTAGAGCTCAAGGGTCCCAAAGCAGTGCTCACACTGAGGGGGCAGAACTTAAGGGTCTAGGAATAGAGTGAAGTGCAGGAGATAAGGGTATCCTAGGTTTGAAATAATATGGATCACATCAATGCAATACCCGGTATGACACTCCTCAAAGAGGGGCTACACGTGGTATTAGCGCATCGGTCATGATATCCATATTCTACCATTTCCCACCCTGTGAAGGTAATTAAAGCGCGTGTTGGTCACGAAATCTATTGCGTGCTATTACCCGTCCCATCCTATCAGTCCTGGAGGAGGTTAGGACTACTATCCTAAAGGGAGGTACTAGGAAGACCCTCAGGTTTAAAGGTAAAAATTCTAAAGCGACAAATAAGAACATTTAGGACTGCAGCAAATGGGAAACACATAGGAACATATAAGAGGCTCAAGTTTACCTCCACAGGTTATGCACATAATTAGCACGACTCAAACACATATAAGGGCAGTACTAATTGAGATCCTAAGGCATGGTATCTAGGTAAATTCAAAGGATACCAGGCAGTTATGTTAATGCTGGAAATTCCTAATCAGTTTGCCCACTGATTAAAGGGAACTGTTAACATTAGGCAGCACACATAGAAGAGGCAGGTTTCCAGTTTTTAATAATCTTATCACCTAAGGCTTTCCTAGGCGTGGGACAGTACACATTAATTACCAGAATCATTAACAGAACTGTTGTGAATTTTACCTAAACATGATGTTCTAGGTTATTCAAAACACATAAATTATTACCAGTTATTTTTAGAGAAAACTGAGTGAGGTTGTTTATACCCTTTATACATCAGTAATTATACTAAGTGTAGTTGAGTGATTAGGGCCTTATAACATGGTATCTAAAGCACAGGTAGAGATGCACACACAGAATTCCTAAACATGATTTCTAAATGTGCAGTAATCACAACATTAATCATAATTTCAGAAGATACTAAAGACGGCTTGTTTATTAGCGCTATTTTATCTCAAAACAGGATCTCTAAGTGTCAACATTTTAATTACAGTTTCAGGAAATGCCAAACGGCTAGTTCATTAATGTTGTTTAGCCTAAAAACAGGACTTCTAGGCGTCAATATTGCAATGTTTAAACATAGTTTCAGGAGATGCAAAATAACATGTTCATTAATGTTGTTTAGCCTAAAAACAGGATTTCTAGGCGTACATGGCAGTGATAGTAGAAAACATCATTTGTTGGCAGGACTTTTCAAAGCAAAAGTGAGCATGCAGAAACAGTATGTATGAGCCTAGGAAATAGGATCTCTAATGCATGGACATGAACCTAAACATGATCTGTATTGCACATATAAGAAATAAGGGCCTAATAGCATGGTTTCTACCCCTTTAATAGCTAAGCATGCATAATTACCCCTTCCCGTTTTTACTATCCAACCCCATGAGTTGTTTACAAATTATTACAGGCCAAGAATTATGAATTACGTAACCAAAGTAGAAAAATAAGAAGTTATTCTATAGGGAGCCTTCAATTAGGACCAAATCCACCAAACCTCATTGACATATGGTATTTCATAGCCTTTTCATAATTCGGGTCTGTCAAAGTTCCCTAAGGACCTCAAAGGCTCCCGGGCAATGCTCACACCCAGAATTGGTAACCAAGAGTGGAACATGTGCAGTGTGGAAGTACCAGCCTGAGTGTGTCAGAGTTCAGGGGGAGCTCAAGGGTCCCAAAGCAGTGCTCACACTGAGGGAGCAGAACTTAAGGGTCTAGGAATAGAGTGAAGTGCAGGAGATAAGTTTAAAAAGGTTTTGACAAAACAGTGTTGAAAGAGACTTAAAAACATTTCATAAACAAGAGAGTTGTTTGGTAAAACAGCTTTTGGAAAACAGTAGTGGAATCACATAAGCAACAGGCCAAACATAGAACCAAAACAGGTTCTGTAATACCCAAAGATCAAACCTCACACCAAGGGTAATGGGAACTGGGACAAATAGGAACAGGTTAGGATACATATTAGCATTAGAGTGTCATAGACTAGTATCGAGTCTGAACAGTTACAAATACAATTGGTCACAAGAATTCATGCCAAGATCTACACAGAATCAGATTAGAGGGAGTACTGGGAGAGGGTAGGACATAATTGCACATAGGTTTAAGAAAACAGTTTTGAGTATAGCATGTATTAAGTAATATATAATGCAATTGTAGTACACTAGGGATCACAGAATACATGAACAGGATGACATTGAAACATACGAGAGGGAGTACACATGATAAGGCTAAAGGGAGGGGTACCAAGAACTAAACAACAGAGTATACCAAATTAGTTGCAATTAGGACAACAAAGCCATAAATAAAAGAAGATCAGAAACAGGATGAATCGTAGTAACCAGAGAAACATATTGATTTGGAGACTTTTAAATATAAATTGGAAACATACATGTCAAAGATAGCAAATACAGAGTAAGGAGTAAGCAAACAACACAACTAGTCTTGGCTTTCAGCCGATTAGCAACAGCAAACAATCAAGAGGAGCAATGGAATGTATGTGTGTGAGCAAGAGAGAGTAGAACAAGGTATGTGTTCGTGTTTTTTTTCAATGCATGGACAAAGTATATATATAGTTTGAACTAGGTGAAAAAGAATAAGGTAAAAGTCAGACTGCCTAGTAATTATGGGACTCAGAGAATCAATTAACTGTAAGTATCCCTAGAACTAAGGGAATTATTCAAACGGTGAGTGAAAAATAAGGAAAGAAGGTAAAATAGTGTTCATAACAGGCAATTAGGTATCCCTTAATTGAAGGTTGAACTCAAACGGCTAGTAGGTAAACATAATTAAGGAAAGTTACTGTGCACATGACATATAAGAAGACAATTACAAACCAAATAAAGCAGACAATTGAGACTAGGTTCTGAAAAAATATTAATTAAGGAAGCAATATCAATCAACAGTAACAAATCAAGGTAAGAAAATAGATTAGAGGTTGGAAATCAGTAAGAATATCTTATAGGAGATCAGCAAGACTTTCGAATCATAGTGAATCAGGGATTCAAACAACAACTAGTGAATAGAGATTCCTGTGCATAAATGGAATAACCACATTATAAGCAAAGCAATAAGTCAGGAAATAATTGAGTAACAAATAGCATAGAATCAAGGAATCGAGCAAGCATAATACTAATTGAAGAGAATTAACATGAAATAACACGGATGTTAAGCAAGAACATCAGAAACCCTAGTATATGAAATTAGGGGTCATGTGAGTAATGGAGTGAACAGTGAGATAGACAGGGAGGCAAGAAGAATCAAAGGCGAACAACATAGGGTAAAGATCAATGAAACATAAACACATATGCAAACACACAGGCAAATCAGTAATTTCAAGGTTTAGGTCTAAAAATTAGGGTTTCACACAGATGCTAGTATGAATCAGCATAGTAGGCATGATACACGCAAAAGAGATGAAGAGTCGTAAGCCCTAATATGAAAAACAGAGTAAAATCACCAGAAACTTAAGCTGCTTGTGAAAATCAGGCACATATACTGATCAAACTAAAAGGAAAAGGTTTCAATAATGGTAAATATGATTAAAATCATGAGATAATGTTACAAATCAGTAGGGAAAACCATTTTGAAAAATGGTTTAGGAACCCTAGCTTAAAAATGAAGAACTGCTTAGGGGAAACAGAAAATCTTTAACGAAAACATCATAATATGCATAGATCTATTGCAGATCTAAAAGAATCGGAGGTTTTAAGCATTAGGGTTTCAAAGAAAACCCAGAAAGATAAGAAAAAACTCAAATGTCACCGGTTTAAGCCACAAAGGTCACAGATCTTACTCGAACAGCCGGAGGTGGCCTGAGAATGGTGAGCACAGGCCCAGGGGGTAAGAGAGTTAACCTTGGTATCTTGAAGACCTTAGAGATGGAAAACACCGGTGTAAGGGAACCATAGGAGGCAGGAGGATGGTGAGGGCTTCATGGTCTCCGTTGGAAAGGTGGTCGGAGAAGACGAAGAGACTCATCGAAGCAAGGGAAGAGACTAGAAGTCTCTAGAAAACTGGAGAGATAGAGAGAGAGAGTAGAGAGATGAGATATCGGTGAGAATGAGAGGGGTCGGGGGTTAGGTTAGGTTTAATTATGGTAGGTGTGATCTGAGTCGTTGATCAAAATTGATCAACGCTTCAGATTAAGTCATAGGCTGGGCCGGGTAGGAATTGGGTTTGGGATGGGGTTAATTAGGCTAATTAAATCAGGTGGGTTGGTTTTAATTGTAGGCTATGTTTTAAATAAAAGTGGCCAATTGTTAAATACCCATAAAAATCAAATAATAATTAATAAAAATAGTCAATAATTATATAAAATGAAATTAATGCCACATATATGAAAATTAAGGTAATTAACTAATATTAAAATATAGAAATGACTGATTATTGAATTGAAATAACATAAATGTACAATTAGGCCATAATTGCAAAATTTGTGTAATTATAGCTAAATAGTGCCAAATTGGTTAATTTGTGAAATAATTAAATCCTAATAGAATTTAAAATGATGTATTGAGCTGGGAAATATTTTGAAATGATTTATAATACAATTTATGAATAATTATTGAATATAAAATACTAAATAAATCGGAAAATAAATTGATAAAAATATGAAAGATTATGGAAAAATACCAATCATTATGAAAAGTGATTTTGAAGGTAATATGAAAGTTTGAAAATAATTTTGAGGAAAAATTGGGTATCAACAGACATCACAAGGAACTCATAATGATCATATCTAGTATGGAAGGCAGTCTTCGGAACATCTGAGTCCCGAATCTTCAGCTGATGGTACCCGATCTCAAGTCAATCTTAGAAAACACCCTAGCACCCTGCAACTGGTCAAACAAATCATCGATGCGCGACAACGGGTACTTGTTCTTGATGGTAACTTTGTTCAACTGGCGGTAGTCAATACACATCCACATAGTCCCATATTTCTTCTTCACAAATAACACTAGAGCACTCCAATGTGATATACTCGGTCTGATAAACCCCTTAGCTAGCAACTTTTGAAGTTGTTCTTTCAATTCTTTCAATTCTTTCGGAGCCATACGGTATGGTGGAATAGATATAGGTTGGGTGCCTGGAGTTAAGTCAATACAAAAATCAATATCACGATCTGGTGGCATGCCTGGAAGGTTTGAAGGAAACACATCGGCGAACTCCCGAACCACTGGTACTGAATTAATAGTCGGAGACTCTGCGCTAGTTTCCCGTACATAGGCTAGATAAGCCAACAACCCTTCTCGGCCATACGTCGAGCCTTCATTAAAGAAATGACCTGACTAGCTGCACTAACTGAGGAACCTCTCCACTCTAATCTCGGCAACTCGAGCATGTCTAAAGTAACAGTCTTGGCATGGCAATCTAGGATGTCATGATAAGGAGATAACCAGTCCATGCCCAGGATGACCTCAAAGTCGGTCATATCAAGTAACAAGAGGTCCGCTCTGGTCTCGAACCCACAGAATGTGACCACACAGGACCGATAGATCTGGTCCACAACCACAGAATCGCCCACATGAGTGGACACATAAACAGGAGTACCCAAAGACTCATGAGGAATATCCAGGAAATGAGAAAGCAGAGATGATACATATGAATAGGTAGACCTTGGATCAAATAATATTGAAGCCTCCCTACCGCAGACGGATATAATACTTGTGATAACGGCATTTGAGGCCAATGCATCTAGTCTGGACGGAAAAGCAAAGAATCTAGTTGGAGCGCTGGTTGGCTGGCCTCCACATGTCTGAACAGAAGTTGGCTGAGCCCCCCTACTTGGCCTCCACCTCTAGGACGTCCCCTACCAACCTCTCCTCCGCCTCTGGGTGGACAAACTGCTGGTGCTGTAATCATAGGTTGATGACTCTGTTGTACCGCCTTGCCCCAGATATGGGGAAAGTCCTCCTCATGTGGCCTGGATCCCCGACACTCATAACAACCTCTCGGCACCATAGACTGTTGCCTTGAAGACTGGCCCTAGTGGCCAGAATACCCACTGGAGGAACCCTGAATGACTGGGGGACGGTATGAACTCTCTGGCATGGAACTAAAATAGGTGCTGGAAGAACCCTGATGACCAGAATACGCGCCAAAGGAACCCTGAATAGCTGGTGGGCAATAAGAACTCTCTGTTATCGCACTAAATAAGGCCTCACTGGAGCACCTCGACGAGGTGGTGGTGGTGCTGAATATGGGGGCCTGTTGGGCTGGCCCCTCCCAAACTGGCCTCTGCCCCTAGCCGGAGCACCTCTAAAATCCCCAGAAAATTAGGCCCTCTCGTCCTGCTTCCCCTGCTCTCTACTCCTCAGACGATAGCCTCAATCCTGCGAGAAATCTCCACTACCATCTGATACGGAGTCCCCATCTCCACCTCTCGGGCCATGTTGGCCCTAATACCAAAGTGCAATCCTGCTACAAATCTCCACACTCTCTCTGCGTCAATAGGAAGTATCATGAGTGCATGGCGAGACAACTCAGAAAACCTTGCCTCGTAGTCGGTCACTGACATCTGACCCTACTCAAGCTGCTCAAGATGGTACCGTAGCTCTTCCTTCTCGAGGGTGGGATATACATGTCCAGAAAAAGTTGTGTGGACTGCTCCCAAGTGGTAGAGGAGACCTTGCTGGTCTGCCAAGAACATAAAGCTGCCACCACCTACGGGCCCTGTCCTCTAGCTGAAAAGTGGTGAAGTCAACCCCATGAGACTCCAATATCCTCATGTTGGGTTGTCTGTCCCTGCACCTATCAATGAAATCCTGAGCATCCTCATGGCGCTCACCCCCGAAGACAGGTGGGTGTAGTCTAGTCCATCTGTCTAATAACTTTTGTGGATCGTCGTCCGCAGCTAGTATGGGCTCCGGTGCTACTGTTGCAACTGGTTGGTCCCCACCCGCGAGTAGTGTACCCAAAGTCTGATAAACCACAGTTTCATGTCCTGGGGCCTGGGCAGTAGGGGTCTGTGCTCCCCCTCCCGCCTGAGACGTGGTCGGTCCGGTAGAAATAAGCCAGCCTGGGTCATGGTATCTATGAACCGCATCATACGGCCCATGACCTCCTGAAAGCCCGGCGCTGTCATGAAATCCACTGGGGCAGGATCTACTGGGGGCACCTCGCCCTGCTCCTCGGCAATAGGATCCTCTGCTGGATCTGCTGGTGGTGCAACTAGGGCATCTATGGGACACCTCGTCCCCTACCTCGGGCTGGTGCCCTCCCTCGGCCTCTGCCTCGGCCTCTAGTAACGGGGGGAGCGGCTCCTCCCGAGTCGGGAATGTCATCCGTACGCATCCTCACCATCTATGAGAGAATAGAAGAATGAAATTTAGTATACCATCAACTGTACGATGGAAGATGGATAAAGAGTAATTTCCTAACACCCTATAGCCTCCCGAAGATAAATACAAACGTCTCTGTACCGATCCGCAAGACTCTATTAGGTTTTCCCATTACTTGTGAGACCTACGTGAACCTAGTGCTCTGATACCATGTTGTCACGACCCAAATTCTATTCTAGGCCGCTATGGCGCCCAACACCGATGTTAGGCAAGCCAACACATCCATCTAGTGAGTCCCATTTATTTTATCAAAAACCTTTCCAACAATATCTTAATTTCACTCGATAAGCATAAGAAAATAGAAAATGATGAAGGCAATTTAGACTGCAATGATCAAAAGAAGTCAAGTTTAAATAATTACATCCCAAAAAAATAGTCTACCAATGTGTGTGCCAGGAACTAGTGTCACAAGTACGTGGGCATCTAGTAGAATGAACAAAATAATAAATCTATTCTACTGCCTGAAATAGAATAGACAGTCAAACAAAGAAAGACTCCAACGCGCTGCTGAACGGCATCATAAAGAAGCAGCTCACCGTGGAATCTCTAACGAGTATCAAGAACGCGCCCCGGCCGGGTAACTAGATGCACCTTCCTCAGAACCTGTACAATTAAGTATAGAAGCGTAGCATGAGTACATAAACATTATGTACCCAGTAAGTATCTAGTCTAACCTCGAAGAAATAGTGATGAGGGGTCGACTTGACACTTATTAGGGTCAAACGATATAATTAATCATGAAACTAAGCATGGATATCAAGGCTAAGTAGCAGAAAATAACAGGAAATAACAAGTTTTTCCATAAAAATAAATATACATGAATTCTTATCATTTCAGCTGACAATTTGTGTCCTAAGGCATTCTAACAATTCAAATCATAGTAGTGCCAAGCAAATAGCATGCGTAGATTGTGTCGTGGATGCACGACCCGATCCAACATAATAATAATATGTGCACTGTCGGAGGGTCGAATGACGCGAATGATAGATGCATCTATTACCCCGCTCGCGAATCATACATGCGACACGGTCAATACAATTAAACACATCAAGTAGGCGAATCAAGAATTTATCAAGAAAACAAGTACTCAAGAAATGTCAACTCCTCTTTAATGGCCAGGAAGATATTGTTGAATCTATTAGAATTTATTTTCCAAATTTAAAATGATCTAAGCAAGTTAATTTGACAATAAAGTTTCAAGTATAACAAGTAAGCATGTTTTTGGGTCCTAGTCTACCCGGACTTAAGCATAATAGTAGCTACGCACGGACTCTCGTCACCTCGTGCGTACGTAACCCCCACAATTAGTAGCACATAATTAATTACTTCACCTAAGGGGATAATTCCCTCTTACAAGGTTAGAAAGGAGACTTACCTCGTTTCAAGCCTACTTCCCGATTCAAGAATGCGCCTGAACCTCCAAATTCGTCGCCCAACAACTCGAAACTAACCAAACATTACATAAACTAATCAATCTATGCTCAAAAGTTCATAAACCCAAGTTAAATGATTACCCAAACTAGTTTGCAAGATTCCTAAAATTCACCCTCGGGCCCACATGCTCGGATTTCGGAAATTTCAAGGTAAGTTGTTACCTATAACCTTAGGATCAATAATATATGATTTTTACTAGATTCAATTACAAATTGCGTGGTTAAATCTTGTTTTTTATCAAAACCCTAGGTTTTACTCTAACACTATGAGTTTCACCAATCTTGATGTGTTAATCGACCCAAAAACCAAGTATTAAACTCACATTAAGTAGAAATAACTTACCTCACAAATGCTAGGTTGAAATCTCCCCTTTGGAAGCTCCCAAATCGCCCAAGGATGTAATAAATGACCCCAAATATGCCTAAGTCCCGATTTTTAAACTCACTGCCCAGTTGCCCCCTTCATCGCGAACGCGACAGGGACCTCGCGTTCGCGAAGGCCATTGGCTCAGGCCCCCTGAAGTCCCTTCATCGCGAAAGCGAAGGCTAGCTTGGCTAGACCTACGCGAACGCGGTGGGGACTTCGCGATCGCGAAGAACAAAGTTGGCCCGGCCCAGATACTCTACTCTACGTGAACGCGGGAGGCCTCACGCGAACGCGATGGTCACTGGCCCAGACCTTCGCGAACGCGGAGCAGCTATCACGAACGCGAAGAGCATTCCTCCCCCAACCCAACTCCTTCTTCGTGAACGTGATGGGGACTTCGCGATCGCGACGAAGGAAACCAGAACTAGGCAAATCTAGTTTCATGCATTTAGCTCCGAGGGATCCAAAACTCACCCGAGCCACCCAGGGCCCCGTCCAAAGGCACTAACATGTCTGTAATCATAATATGGACTTGCTCGAATTCTCGAAACGCGAAAAACAACAATGAAACCAAGAATCCTAACCCAAAACCAAATTGAATGAAACTTTGAATTTCAAGTTCTTAAATCTACTTCCAACACGCCGAAACGTACTTATACTACTCGGAATTATACCAAATTTTGCGTGCAAGTCTCAAATGACATTATAGAACTATTCCCGATCTCAGAATTTCGTTTGGACCTCGATATCATCAAAAAAATGTTCCAAACCACAATTATAAAACTTTAGAAACTTCAAGAATCCAATTTTCACTATTTTGGCGCCGAAACGCTCCTGGGTCATCCAAAACCCGTCCGGACATACGCCCAAGTCCGAAATCATCATACGAACCTATTGGAAACTTCCCCGATTCCGATGTCATTTACTAAAAAAGTTGACCGAAGTCAAACTTGGCCTTTTAGGCCAACCTTAAGGAACCAAGTGTTCCAATTCCAACCCAAACTCTTCCAAATCCCGAACCAACCATCCCTGCAAGTCATAAATCAATAAAAGCAAGTACGAGAAGTCTTATTTAGGGGTACGGGGTTCTAGTAGGCAAAATTGTTGGTCGTGTCGTTACAAAAATAGTCAGCATTTGCAAAGTCATTGAAAAATAACCACTATTTTGCTGCAACACGGAATGTTCTAGCATAATATACAGTGCACGTGTGTATGAACTTCCAGCATATTGTGTTGGAACTCCAACACGTGGAAAGTTAATTTATTGAAGATTGGAGCACATGTGTATGAACTTCCAACATAATATACTCAAGATTGGAGCACATGTGTATGAACTTCCAGTATATTATGCTGGAGTATTTTTCGAATTTTGAACAGTATTTTTGTTCATATTTATCTTTACATAAAAAGTGGCTAAATTTCGATTACTTTTGAAACTATGAATATTTTTGAATGACAACTTGTAAATCTGGCTATTTTTAAATTTCTTCCAAACAAAAGAATTAAAAAATGAATAATTTGTGACAAAAAAGGTGAAAACTCCGTATCCCTCCTTAATCCTTATAAAGAGCAAACAACACCAAAATTTGTCCACTCAATTTAATAGTTTCCCTTAAGTTTTGGAGAATTTGTTAATTTTCATCACTTCCATGATATTCAAAAGGCATCAAATTCCTCTGTTAATCATAATTGCAGACAGAAATAAGCAAAATGCCACCCATTACCGAAGAACAAAAAAATCAGGACGTTCAACGTAATTTTCATTCATTTTTTCTACTCTTAAAATGATAAAGATCCTTCATTTCCTATTTTTTTTTTTTTTAAAGAAATCTATCGTATTTTTTCTACTTATTATTTGTCTAATCCTTTCATTTAATTTGTTTTCTTTAATTCTTGATTCATTATGCAGACATCATTCAAGATGGATTTAAAGGAGCTTCCATGACATGTGCTGTTACTTCTCTAGTAGTGGTAATCTATTTTCTCCCTTTTCGAAAAATATTACTACTCCTTTATTCCTTTGTATTAAGAGACGATCTTTATTCTTTTTACTTTATTATTTGTATAAATAATTCCAATGAAATACTTTGTGTATTTGTGTGTTTTTTCTTTTTTCTGGGGATAATGTTTCAGTTTGGGCAAAACACAAAATTGGTCGGTCGTCACAAATTAATTGCATTTGCTAGTTAAAAGTGTATAAAATAGCTCTTACTTTTTAGGAGCGGCTAAAAATATACATTTCTCTTTCAGTTTGCTGCTTCTCGCTACTGTCCATGGACTAAGAGAAATATAAACTATGCTGGTAAAACATTCATTATATCTGCATGTAAGTAATCCAAAATTATGACGTAACATTATTTTTTATCTTCAACTAAAATCATTTCGTTCTTCTCAATAATTTTCACTTCTTTTTTTCACAGTGACTGCAGCTTCTTTTGCCTTCAGTGCTGAACAATCTATGGTGAAGAAGCACCGTGGTCATGGAAGAGAGGACTGACCATGACTCAATACAATCAAGAAATTAAATTTTGGAAAATAGAAAAAATAATAAGAAATAATATTTTGTTTGGTGTTAAACTTAAATTTTGTAAATTTGTTGTAGTTTAAGGAGATGGCTATGCCGTCCTTTTTCATTTATAATTTTATATATAATCTGTAACCTACTCATTTATTAATCTCAGTTGAAGAAAAGATTATTTCCCCTTTTTTTGTTCGCTTTAGATCCTTTATGACATTTTAAGATATATTTTCCATAATATTGCCATGCATTCTCAAATTTTCCGATCTCCAACAAGTTGTTATTTCATGCACACAAGTATATTCTTTTTTCACAGCAATACAATTCATGCGATATAAGCCATTTCCAAAACTGCCCAAATTGTAGTCCTTGAAAAATACCTAGTCTCTTTAAAAGCAATCAGAAATGAATAAGAAATTAAAACTTGATGAACTTCACCCATAAGGTTCTTTAAACGTTTGAAATTATGGATTAAAATCTACTACTAATTACCAAAGTTCTAGTAATTTTTCACAGAGTGTATTCATGTTGTGTCGAAATAATAGTCATTCATAGTAGAAAGCCAGATTTTTCTCGGAGTCGATTCTTTATGTATATTCAATCTCTCTATAACAACTTTTTACCTATAAAAGCAACATCCATCTATATAGCAGTACACTCTTTGTAAGATTACCCCTCTATAATATCCATGTAGAATCTCTAATAAGATCACCAATAATAAGTTTAAAGATTTTGACCTCACCCTACTGCTACTTGGACTGAGATAGAAAATCCAACTGATAACCTCTTTGATTGCTAGGGAAAACTATTAGATGTCCTTTCGTTGAAAGTTTGGATATCTTCACTAATTCAAGTGTTATATCGCTAGTAAGAGATTAGAATCTATGGAACAGACTACATTTGGAGAATTTTTCCATCAATCTTGAAATAATTTGATCTTCTAGTAGCTTTAAAACGTATACTTTAAAGTTTAAATCTTTATACATTTTGTTACGAATTTATTATATTGTGTTAACTTTCTTTAATATTTAATCAGTAAAATTCACATATCTTTTGAATATTTAAATTTGAATAATTTACTTACCTTTTTTTATGTGACATTAAAACAAAATTGGATAATTTTCCTTTATAACAGCCAAAATATATTTAAACATCAAATGTTATTATAGAGGTCAAACATCCATTCACTAACAAAACCAAAAAATATCAGAACAAGTGATGTTTTTGTAGAGAGATTTGATTTCATACGAGTTCAGTTGAATCCATTTGACCTATGCTCCATTCACCTCGCGTGGTGCCAACAATTATCTTACTGGGTAATTTGGTAGTGCGTATAAGAGTAGTGTTGAATAAGGTGTATTAGTAATGCATGGCTTAATAATACAAGCATTAGTTATGCAGAGATTATTTCTTATTCATTCTATGGTGTGGTGTATTAAAAATTAAAATGCATTGCATAATTTTTAAAAAAATTAGTTATTTACAAAAATGCCCTCCAAGAATGCATGCATTAATAGCCTTGGTATTGCTAATACCATGGTTTGCTATGCATCAACTATACATAGGATAATACCAAATAAGGTATATAACTAATGCTTGTATTAGTTATATATCAGTTGAAAAAGTGTATCAAAAAAGGTAATATACACAAAGCTAATGCATGCATTATTTTCTAAATGAAAAAAAGAACCAGTACTTAATCAAATCAAATATCTGCAGATATGTGGGGACTAGGAGCGCTAGATATTTATCTTGCATGTAGAGTTCTAAGAATTAAATCATGGTTGTAATATGTATGAGTCTCAGGTTCACATGCAATGAGTTAAAGATGCCATTGACATTCTCTATATTCAGAAAAAACTGATATTCTCTGCAGTTACAAAATGTGGTTCTTTCCTCATTCCTTAAGAGGAAAGATAAATGACAATAAGCAAATTCTTGATCTAAACTCATTATATGGGACCTATGGAATGAAATAAGAAGGGAGCAATTTGCTCCACACTTCAGCCTTATTGCTGGCTTGATGAGAAGTTTCCTCAAAATTGAATAAATTAGAAAACTAAACCTGTAAAACCTTTTAACCTCTCCATTTCCCCTTTTCTGGTTCTTCTATTCCTGAACACAGCCTCAAAAAGCATAACGATAGATTGCATCAGCTGCTCCATTATCATCATTACTGGCACCAATCACATCTGCAGCGGCTTTTGCCTTCTCTGAACCATTGCTGAGAGCAACACCAAGAGAAGCCAACTCAAGCATCTCCACATCATTCTCCCCATCACCAATGGCCATTATCTGAAAATAGAAGTGGAAGAGTTGGAGAAAACTCTATAACCAGAGTACAAAATTTTAGACCGCGCACGCCCATATAGATTTAAAAATGGTTAGGTAAGTTGATACTAGCTTCATCATATTTCTGCCTACAGCTTATAGATTAGTCCGGGACAATATGCAACGGTCAAATCAATCAATCTCCCAAATCAGGGCCCCAGCAAGGCTGTAGATCAACGAATTGTTTACCCGACAGAAGCAACAGAAGGAAAGCTCCACAGTGTCAACCAACCATTGTTGTTTTAAGAGGCTAGGGGGAAAACAAACAAATCTTCCAATAAAAATTGCTCCATGAGTTTTGAGAGGTTGTACAATATAGATATATCCTGCTCACTCCTTCATATTGGCAATTTTTTCATATTGAAACTATTGCAGTGACACCCTGTAGCATCATAAGATTTGCACCTTATCGAGTGAAAGAACAAATCTATACCCGAGGAACACCAAATGTTCAGAAATCTCATAGGTGTCTGAGGTGACATCGCTCAATTTAAGTCTATAATTTGGGAGTGCCATCCTCATATTTTAACCACTTTGATGTTCGCTTTTCTCTGACTGAAAAATACGTGTGTACATGTATACAGTAAAGCCCCGTGAATTAACCAGCTCAATGTTATTAGCATGTTAACCGCATTTCTTCAAACATACAAGAGGTAGACTTTTCTGGTATTCTACTATTAAATATTCACGGGCTAAAAATCCATTTACAGTAACATCTGCAGATGTGCATTATGTCTGCAGTTATGCAGAGAGAATGAACCATGCATGTTTCAGGAAAGAAAACGATAGAAGCAGCGTAAAAATGTAGGTGGCGCAACATTTATGGTGAATAAAGGATCCTAGGGAAATTTTCGGTAAACTTAAAAGTATATCAGGATAAAATACTAAGAAGTTAAACTTTGGAAAGATAACTATCAATACTCTGCCAATGTAATTCTGAATAACTTCCAATGTTTCTAGGTAATAGAAGAGATTATCGAACAAAATTAGAACAGCACTCACCTCCTTAGGACTAACACCCAAATGATCAAGAAGTATTTTTACTCCACTGCCCTTAGAAGTTCCAGGAGGAACAATTTCAAGCATGTCCGGACAAGCTTGGACAACCGAGGCATTATCTCCAACTGCCTCTGCCCAATATGGTCTTAATGTAGTATTCACTCCCTCCACAGTATCTAAGAAGATCACCTTCTGCAAATTGGAAATGAAGTAGTATTTACAACCAAACCTAGAACATGGATGCTGAATGAAAAAAATCCAACTTGGAATTATCAGGAGGCTCTTAGTCCAATAGAACAGGTGCACAAATTGACAAGGGTTTTTCCCTTCATTTTTTTTTTTGTGTGTGTGTGTGTGTGTGTGTGTGGTGGTGGTGGTGTGTGTGTGTGTGTGGG